>QANY01009313.1:2755372-2771772 GCA_003255025.1 Datisca glomerata | reverse complement strand
GGGGGGGGGGGGGGGGGGGAAGTTAATAAGAGTTTGTGGATATAAATTAAGAATCGGAATAAATTTAGAGAATAAAAACACGTTTTTGTCCCTTCTATGATAAAGTAAAGCATCGGGTATGGTAATGTAAAACTGACACGTGTTATCCGAGCGAGTACATAAGGTGGGTTGGATAAATTATTAACGCACGAGGAAAAAAATATGATAAGGCAAAGCAATTACTTGTGACCACACTTTGGCATCTTTATAGTGTACTTTGAATTTCACATCTTTTTTCTTTTCTTTTCTTTTCTTTTCTTTTCAATTGTTAAGTTCTGATGCGATTCTCCTTTCAACAGAGAAAGAATTCCAGTAATTATCATCAAAAGTTATTGTGTCTAGCTGACCTAACGTGGGCCTAGATCCACATTCTTCAGATTTATTGATCGATTTAAATTATCGGTTTAGATTTGTTAAAATAAAAAAATAGATATATTTATAGTTTTTAAATAAAAAAATCTAGGTTATTCATTTTTAATGAAGAAAGATCCCCGGCGGTAACAATTACCAATTTCTATAATAAAAAAATCTCGGGAGAATTTTTTCTGTGTAGAAATTCCACTTTTGCAGGCAAAATATAAGCGAACAAAACATTATAGAGTGAGAAAGATATTGTTATTGTTGCAACCCGTGGAGCAATTATAAAATAAAATACTTGGATTAAATTACAACACGATTATAATTGAATGATTACAATTAAACGATTATAAGAAAAATTACATACGCGAAAACAAAAAATTAAATCGATAGAGGCTTGCTGTAGTAATGTTCTAAAGACAAATTTTCACCCTCCACAATTTATTTTGAGACTACGGCGAGTGTCATGGAGTATACAATTATCGTGATCGAAAACGTAACAAACGAATGCTTCGATCCTCATAGAACTAAACATTGTTTTTCTTTCTCTCTTTTGATGACTTACAAAATAGACAAAAGAATTGGACTTAAAAATTTTGAAGAAAGAACAAAATTCTTCTCTTTGCAGTTTTTAGAAGCCAAAATCCCTATCTAATTAAAATGTCCACTACCTTTTGATTAAAAGGCAGCCACCTTGTCCAGAGAGATACATTTATTTTCTTTTATGTGAAACTGCTCCTTAATTGCACGAAATGGTAGTTTCATGTGAAACTGCTCCTTAACTGCACGAAATGGCAATCTATAGAAACTGCCTTCTATACAAATGACACTTGGTATTGACTTGGTCTATGCAATTATACAACTTCAACTGCCAATATACATCATCAAACACGTGTCAAAAAATTAAAGATCTATCTTGACATGTGGCAGACTTGATTTCTACTCACATTGTCTTTTAAGTTTAATTTTCATTCACACAGTACAACACTTAGCTAAGCTTTACTTAATAAAGCTTCAAGCTATTAGCTCTAACAATCCCCCACATGAATGAAAATGTCCTAGACAGACAACGACATCAGGAAAAGAAACAAATGAGTTTTTTCCTCAGAAGAGGTATCTTTTGGACTTGAACCTTCCTTAGTGATGATTTATGAGATTTATTCTGAATAACAATGAATAACATTCTTGATCTATCATTCCTCCGAAATAAATCAAGATAATAAATCTCACACTCAACTCATCTTAATACGTTCAAGTCCATACGCTTTTGTTCATTTTTGTCCTGAACATTCATCCTTTCTCATGGGAGTTTTAGAGAGATTGAGTTTTGCACTATCTCATAGAAGCGACCACACTTCTACTCTCACATATGTGACAATGATTAAGAGTATTCTGTCTATACTCGTCTTGTAAGCAAGATATCAACGTCATTAAATACTAAGTATACACTTTATCGTCGACAGACAACACACTTTCATTACATCATAGGAATGGGAAGAAACAAAGTTTCTTTATGTGTTACGTGAATCACTCCTACCAGTTTACCTATTGAAAGTAGATCTTGGGATCTCCAATCAACTAGGTTAGGTTTCCACCTGAATGATTCATTGAATAGCTTTTAAGCCCATTCCCCTTGATGTCAGTTTTACAAGATCTTTCGATAATACTTTTGTTAAAGGATCTACTAAATTTTCATTTGGCTTAATAAAGTCAACGGAAATCACACCCATTTGCGAGTAATTGCTTAATGGTATTATGTCTACGTCTTATGTGTCTAGACTTACCATTATACACATTATTTTTTGCTCTAAATATGGTAGCATATTATCACAGTGTACACGTATGGCTGACACAGGCTTCGGCGACACTGGAATGTCTTCCAAAAAATTTCTAAGCCATTCGGCTTCTTCGCCAACCTTGTCGAGTGCTATGAATTAAGATTCCATAGTCGAACGAGCTATACAAGTCTGTTTCGTAGACTTCTAAGATATAACTTCACCACCTAGGGTAAAAATATATTCGCTCGTGGATTTAGTTTCTAGACTGTCAGATATTCAGTTAGCATCACTAAATCCTTCCAACACAGGTGGATACTTCGAATAATGCAATCCATAATCAATGTTATACTTTAAGTATCTAGTACCCTGACTAGTGCATCCCAGTGATCTCATCCAGGATTACTCATACATCTTGCCAGCCTCCCTACTGAATAGGCTATGTCAGGCCTTGTGCAGTTCATGATATACATCAAGCTTTCAATGATCTGTGAGTACTCCAGCTGAGATACTCTAACTCCATCATTCTTTCTCAACTTACAATTTGAATCGAATGGAGTTACAACTAATTTGTTTTCAAATTGGCCGAACTTCTTTATGATCTTTTCTACATAATAAGATTGTGTAAGGATATATTCGTTAGACGTTCTCTTCACTTGAATTCCAAGGATGACATCTGCTGGACCTAAGTCTTTCATGTCAAAGTTGGAACCCAACATCTTCTTGGTAGAAGATATTATATCCTTATTAGTTTCCATTATGAGCATGTCATCTACGTATAAACATACTATGACAAACATGTCACTATTACCTTTAACATAAACACATCTGTCATACTCGTTTATTGAGAAGCCATTCGAGAGTATAGTGTGGTCAAATTTTTCATGCCACTACTTCGTAGCTTGTTTTAATCCGTAAAGAGATTTGACAAGCTTACACACCTTACGTTCTTGGCCTTTGACCATGAACCCTTCAGGTTATTCCATGTAGATTTTCTCGTCGAGTTCTCCATATAAGAATGCAGTCTTAACATCCATTTGGTGAATTTTCAAATTATGTATAGTTGCAATCGCGATCAGAACTCTAATGAAAGTGATCCTCGTCACAAGAGAATATGTGTCAAAGAAATTTATACCTTCTTTTTGTCGATAACCTTTAGCTACCAACCGAGCTTTGTACTTGTCAATTGTACCGTCACCTCTAAGCTTCCTTTTGAAAATTCACTTATAGCCTATTAGTTTATTCTTGGGTGGGAGGTCAACCAATATCCAAGTGTTATTTTATAAAATGAAATCTATCTCGCTATTAATAGCCTCATTCCAAAAATGAGTTTCAGGGTTTGACATCGCCTCTTTGTATGTCTGAGGTTCGGCTTCTATCAAGTACGTTAGAAACACTAGACCAAATGAGGTACTCATTCTAGCTCGTTTGCTTTTTCTAAGCTCAGCTTCAGATTCTTCATCAATCTGAGCTCTAGATGTACATTCATCTACACCTCGTTTGGTAGTTTGACATCACCGCTTTGTATGTCTGAGGTTCGATTTCCATCAAGTACGTTAGAAACTCTAGACCAAATGTGAGGTACTCGTTCTAGCTCGTTTTCTTTTTCTAGGCTTATGTTCAGATTCTTCATCAATCTGAGCTCTAGATATACTTTCATCTACACCTCATTTAGTAGTTCGACTGTATCTTCCTTCCTTAAAAAGAAACACATTCTCAAATAATTCAGCATTAACATACTCCACAATAGTGTTGGTACTTATGTCGGAAATTTCTGACTTAATTACCAAAAATCTATATGCAACACTGTTACATACATATCCAAGAAAACACAGTCAATAATCTTAAGTCCAAGTTTGACTATCTTTGGCAACAATACTTGTACGTTTGCGAGACACCTCCACACTTTTTACATTTTATAGGAAGGCAATTTCCCTTTCCACTCTTCATAAAGAGAGTTGTTAATTTTTTTATGTGGAATCCTGTTCAGTATGGTGTTTTCGTAAGCAACGGCTCCCCCTCACAAATTATGGGGTAGTCCATAACTGTTCAACAAACAGTTCACCATATCTTTTAGAGTTCTATTTTTCCTTTCAGTCACCCTATTTTGTTGAAGCGTGTAAGATGTTGTAGTCTGATGCACTATGCCATGATGAGCATAAAATTCAGATAGCGTCGTGGAGTCATATTCTCCACCTCAGTCAGATCTAATTGCCTTTATTTTCTTTCCAAGTTGATTTTCAACTTCATCCTTGTATGTCTGAAATATATCCAAAGTCTCATATTTAGAATGCAACAAATATACATCAGAATTTATTACAATAATCAATGAATGTTACAAAGTATTTTCTGCCACCTCTACTAGGTGAAAATTTCATATCGCATAAATCACTATGTATTAAACCTAATAATTCACTATCTCCTTTCTACTGATTTAAATGATTTTCTGGTGAATTTGGATTCAACACATATTTCACAGTTATGTCCTTTTTCTATGTCAAATTTAGGTAATAAATCTAAGTTCATCATTCTTTGCATAGATTTCATATTTACGTGACCTAATCTAGCATGCCAAATATCACATAACTCAACAATATAAACACAATATGTAGATTTTCCATTGATTGAAGCAGAAATTACATTAGAAATATTAAGCTCAAACAGACTATCAACGACATATCCCTTACCCACAAACATCCCTACTTTAGTTAAAATAAACTTCTCATATTCAAATACATGTTTAAATCCACTCTTACATAAGAGGGATCTCGAAAACAAATTCATTCGAATGTCTGGTACGTGGAGGACGTCGATGAGAGTGAGTTGTTTACCCGAGTTAAACTTCAGTGTCACTTTTCCTTTTCCTTTTACGTCAGCCTTAGTGGTGTTGCCCATGTATAGTTTTTCACCTTCAACTTCTTCATAAGTTGAAAACAGACTTTGTCACCACAGATGTGCTTAGTAGCACCGGTATCAACCCACCAACTTGTGGTGTTAGTGATAATGCACAATTCTGAAATTGTTGCACATTGGTCATCCATCTCGGTCATATTAACCATATTCTTGTGACCATTGTTAGGGTTTGCCACCGTGTGGGCCTTTTTGAATCAGTAGTCTTTTGCTCTGTGATAGGATTTATCTCACACCCAGCAACTACCTTTGATCCGTTTGTTACCCATACCTTTGTTGACGTTTCTGCTGCTGCTGTTGCTCATAGTCTTCCTTTTGAAGCTTTTCAGTTTTGACTTTCTGGTTTCAACAACGTTCACTTTCATCTCCATGAAATACGAAGGTAGAAGCTTGTGTTCGTTCCTCTGGTTGTCTTCTCTGATACGCAGATGAACCACGAGATCCTCCATCGTCATGTCCTTTCGCTTATGCTTCAAGTAGGTCTTGAACTCTTTCCAGGACGAAGAAAGTTTCTCAATCATTGCAGCCACTTGGAACGGTTCACTGATAGTCATTTCCTCATTGATCAGTTCATTAAACAAGATCTAGAGCTCTTCAACTTGACTAACCGTCGTATGCTTGTCATCCATCAATTATTCCAAGAATCACCCGATGATGAATTTCTTTGTCCCAACATCATCAATCTTATATTTTTCTCCAATGCTTTCCATAAATCCTTTGATGTCTTGACGACGAGTAGACACTATAAAGATTGTATGCAAGACCGTTCAAGATGTAGTTTCGATGGAGAAAATCATAATGCTTCCATGCTTCATGAGCATATATCATTTCCTTAATCTGTTTTCCAATCGGTGTGATAGGGAATTCTTCCTTCAAGATATGAACCAGGTTCAATGTCATCAGATAAAACATCATCTTCTGTACTCATCTCTTGAAATCTTCCCCCTTAAACTTTTCTGGTTTCTCAGTGTGAGGAACAATGATTGTTTTCTCAACGTGGAGAATAGTTGTCATAGCTTCAGTGTCTTGCTCTTTTGGTTTGAAAATTCATCTTTAGATTGTTGGAACCCATAGAGAAATTATAAAATAAAATACTTGGATTAAATTGCAATATGATTACAACTGAATGATTACAAGAAAAATTACAGACAAGTGAACAGAAAATTAAATTGGTAGAGGCTTGTGTGGCAATGTCCTAAAGATGAATTTTCACCCTGCACAGTTTGCTTGGAGACTATGGTAAACATCTCTGCAGGATACAATCACCGTGATCGAAGACATAGCAAACGAATACTTCGATCCTCATAGAACCGAACAATATTTTTCTTTCTCCCTTTTGAAGATACGAAATAGACAAAGGAATTGGACTTACGAATTTTGAAGAAAGAATAAAATTCTTGTATGTACAGTTTTTGGATGCCAAAATATCTATCTAATTAAAATGCCCACTACCTTTTGATTAAAAGGCAGCCACCTTGTCCAGAGAGATAGAGAGCGACTGTTATTTTCTTTTATGTGAAACTGCTCCTTAACTGCACGAAGGGGTGGTTTCATGTGAAACTGCCCTGCCTCCACTTAACGACACGGAGGGCAATAGCAAACTGCCCTCCAGACAAAGGACATGTGGTATTGACTTGGTCTATGCAATCATACACCCTCAACTACTAATGCACATCATCAAACATGTGTCAAAAAATTAGAACTCTATCTTGACATGTGACAGGCTTGATTTCTACTCACCTTGTCTTTTAATTTTAATTTTCATTCACACACTACAACACTTAGCTAAGCTTTACTTAATAAAGCTCCAAGCTATTAGCTCTGAAAGTTACTTCATAGACTAATGAAAGTGAATGGAATTTGCTACTTCATATTGTTTTGGTATAGAAATTCCCTCTTGTTGGCGAATCCAACAAGAGGATTATTTTGACAGATCTAGATCATTCGTTTGAATCTTAACAGTTCAGATCTATTCACTACTACAAAATGGGGGCTAGATGATGGGTAAAACCTGTCACTGTAATCCAATCTACCGGGCTATCATCTTTAGTCATTTAAAAAAACTATCATTGTAAGGTGGTATAATGACAGAGAATCCCCGTCAAAATAGGCCTGCCGTGAAAATGAGTTAGTTGATGGGGGTTTCCCTGTCAATAAAGGGTGCTGTGAAAAGGAGTTAGTTGACGGGGAATCCCTGTCAACAATGGGTGCCGCAGAATGGTATTATATGACAGAATGGTATTATATGACGCAGAATGGTATTAAAATGTGCAAAAAATTTAAAAAAAATTGTCATCAAAAGGCAAAAACAGCCTTGCAATGACAATTTACACACACGAATAATCACATGCGAGCAATTATTTAAATGAAAACCTCTACTCATCATCTAAGATAATACTGGAATGAGAAGAAATATAATTGCATGCTAATTCAAGAACACAGATTATCATACAAATTCAATAAAATATAAAGAAAATCCACGTAAGATTATAGTAAGAGAAGATCAAACAAGGCGAATACCAAGGCTCCCACTTGCAGAAATCCACTTCAGGGATGGTTTTAACAAGAGAGTCATAACCGAGCAACTTGTTCTTCAAGAAGTGGCTGACCAGCTTCTCTTTAGTTGGATGGAATCGGTATCCCACTGTGTTTGAATCAAATTGCATCATTTTTTCTGCTTTTCCAATGCCAATCACATCCAATTTCAAATTATATCAGCATTGAACAGAGTAAGTTTATGAAGTAAAAATCGACATGTAATACTTGAAGTGGAACATTACACCTTCTAAAACTAAAAGCCATTGTCAAACAAATCCAGCAAACAATCATTCTCATAACTCTAAAAACATGTAAACTAAACGCCATTGTCAAACAATCATTCTCATAACTCTAAAAACCAAGAATAAACCTCCATATGCGTAATTAACATTACCCCCCCCCCCCCAAAAAAAAACCAATAAAACAAAACAAGAAAGAAAAAGAAATAAATCCCCAACACCATATTCTCCACGACCACAAATTCAATTCAAATAGTTAAATCTGATTAAGGTCAAAAGCAAAGCAAAAAGAGATGAAAGTACAATTGCTATTGACAGTCAGAGCTCTTTAGCAATTGCAAAATGAAAAGGTTTATGTAAAGGAAAGCTTTTACAAACCTTGAATTAGCCACATACTAACTCTCAACACTACTTGTCTACATCACTACTCAAAATTTAGAAGTAAACATAGAACAAGCAGCCTTCTTACAGGGAAGAAACTAACAAAAAAATAATGATCATCATCAGTGCTACTTCAAAGGAAAAAAATGTGCACACGGCGGATAACAATATAACTTGCAAGAAGAAAACAAATTTGAAGAAATAACAATACCATAGTACAAATAATAGTGATGCTTAATATTAGCTATAACCTCTACCAGAACACATGGTTATTCAAAAAGACAAGAAAAAAACTCAAATAAAAATGTAAACTAGTGCATGGGTAACTAAAATTGCAAAACAATTAGGTGTTGACAAAGCCATGAGTTGTAGAGAAGCTGTGTGAAACAATATGCAGCATATCTCATCCATGAAAACACAAAACTTAAATATTGATAATAAGGTGCTTAATTCTTTAGCACATAAACTGCACTACTGGTAGTGTCCTTATTTATAAAAAAAATTTGCTTTAGGTGAACTCTTATTATTAGTTGTGCAAAAGGTAAAAGGAAAGTAAATAAGGCCTACAAGGTAAATTAATAGCATATTCTTCAATCACGTACACCAAGGCATAGATGCAATGATTTGTAACTCATATTGAGAACAATATACATAAGAAAGAAAGAAATGTATTAAAAGATAACAAAAACCCAGTTACACAAGCAAGAATTAGCCTATGTTCTTTTTATTCAAGTCATTGGAATCCATATCCAAACCAAAATTCACTATAAAGCAGCAAATTCAGTTCATGCTTAATACATTTTTGGACAAGTAATACAAATATAGTGTTGCAGTGGCATGCAAAGAGTCCAGTTAGCATCAAGAAATGATTAAATGGGCAGAAACAAAACAAAGATTTGCAACTAACATATATATGACATGACCGTTCTAAGATTTTACATCCTTAATCATTGAATGAAGAGGTAGTTTTCAAGCTTTTTAACAAGGGCTCACATCAGTTTTATCAGCTCTCCTCTACGTATATTCAAAATAAGAAACCAAACTTTCTCTACTAAATTGATACTACAATAGAGCACTGACCTGCTTGTTTACAAAAATGAGGGCAACTGCACCCTTCAACTCTTCTTCCTGCCAAAGACTCAAAATTATCAAACTGGATTTATTATAATAATGAGGTTATATTGCATGAGACTAATAACAAAAATGTAAGATGAATGAAACTAGTGTAAAAGTGGAGTAGACATCATTCCACCAATAATTTATTGCGTGGTATGGGAGACTGAAGAAAAAAGAAAGCCAAAATCTTAAACGACACAAACAGGTCAAGAGAGAGTTGTTTACAACCTTACAGAGATAGGTGACTTGTGCTTCCACTTTCCACTTTACTAAAGCACAAATTGACCACACATGAATCGACATAAAGCATCAAGAATTGAAGGCCAATATTTTGGTTGAAGCTTTCCTCATGATAAAACTTCCTGGAATTTTCATATTAGACCCACCTTCATCTATTTTTCAAAATGTTTGATAAAAAATACCTAGCTCGTCTAATAAAAACAAGGAGACGAATAAACAATTTTATCAAGTTCATTAATCAACTTAGTCAAATGCCTTTATTTGGGTAATCATGGGTGTCATAGGATTGTGCATCTGACTAATCCCACAAAACTCATGCACTGTGCCCTCAGAAGTTTTCCTACACGAGTCAGAGTAAATAATTGGCTTTAACACTAGTGGGCAATGGCCCCAAGGAATTTGCATCTAAGAGAATTTGGATAAATGACCTAGAAGGAAGTAAACCTCCAACTCCAAGTTATTCACCACTTAGCGAAACCCAATGGGATTCAAATGTCAAATGCCAAATTACTTCTTAATTATAACATGTTAACACCCAAAATTGTACCTCTAGGATTCCATGGAACTCCTCTTTTGCTTTCACTAATCTATCAGCATCATTTGAATCAACGACGTAGATTATCACTTGAGGATTTGAAAAATATCACCTCCAATAAGGCTTGTGTAGAGTAAAACCTAATGATTAAGTACCTAAACAAAATTTAAAAAATGACTGAGACATAATAAGCCAGAAATACTCAAGAATTACTGAACTCTCTCTTAAAACATATGCATTATAAAACCTAATTAATATGCACACGAGCTGATATTACAATAAATCAAATTTTAGGTTCTAGAACCTCTTTTGTTCTGTTTTGCTATTTCAGTGTCCACTATCTAGAGATTGAACTCAAACACACCACCAAAAACAACAATATCAAATTGACATGGCCTAATGTATAAATTCAAACACGCCCTAAGAAACAAGGACAATTATAATATTATCTAATACTATATATATCAACAATCATGTTAGCTTGCCAACGTGATGTAGCAAATATGTAGGAATACGGTGTTGCATTTAATCGAGGAAAAACAATCTAAACATGAATTTCTTGAAAGTAAGCATCCAACGGAGCACTAATGCATACAAATAAGGAAAATTTGTAACATAGAGTTGTATTCATATTAAAAGATTCATCCTAGAAGGTGTGGAAAAATGCACAAGTCATGTAGTGCTTATCGATGTGTAGCATTTTACTTTGACACCACCACAACAGCTAAAAATTTCCCAAGCTTAATAGTTAAAAAGAGCTAAAATCTGCTCTACGCATAGTATTTCTACCAAAAAATTAATATCTTACAGTTTAACAATTGAAAACAAGATTACCTGATACTCGTTTGTCCACTTGTACAAGCGAACCACATAATGTTGTCAATGACATAGTATTTTAGAAAACATTTGACTAGCATAAAGGAAGCAAAAAAGTTGCTGCTACTATAATTGACAAAAAGTAAAAAAACTTTAAGAGTAGTCATAACCATTAGACAATTAAGTTTTTCTCTTCAAGCAAAATCATAAAATAACGCCATAATCTTTCATGAGTAGGAAAAAATGATAGAACATGTTGAATCATGATCACTTTAAAGTACCCCAAATAGAGAGAGAGAGAGAGAGAGAGAAGGTTTGAGAGCTCAAGAATTTGAGATAGAGAGGGGGTAAGAATAGAAGAGAGGCGAAAAAGAGCAAACCCTAGGTTCTCAAATACCCATTCTCTTTGTTGAATAGAGGCTGAAGATGAAAAAAATACACAAATAGAGAAAACGAACCATCAGTTTAATCAAACTAAGAAGAAGAAATTGTGGAAACAACGGGAGAAGAGCCGGCAGCTCAATCACGCGGTGGCCAACCCTTTTCCAATCACTAGCTCGAAGTTCAGGATGACAACTTTGCTCGACCAGCAATGAAAGCTCGCCGTGGAAGATCATCGTAGAACCTTACCGTCAAAGCTCACCTGGAAGTCTTCTCTTCGAAATTGCCACTTGCCATTGTCAAGGAGAAAATACACTGTAAAGAGTAAAATTAGGGTTAGGATGAATTAAATAGGATGGCATTTTTGCAAATAAAATAAACTTTGGGTAATGAGCAAGTTTTTTTTGTACCATAGAACTATGACAGGGTTTTTTACACTGTCATTATAAGAAGTTATTATGACAGCCCAAAAATTAGCTGTCATAGTAGATAATACATTAATGCAGCTAATTTTTAAGATGTCATCTTATCTAAATTACTCCACCCTACATCATTTTTCTTTTACAGATTTTAGAGAACTCTCATTATATTATATATGTGGTTGTCATTGTAAGCCAAAATTGTAGTAGTGATTAAAAACTCTGTTTAATGTGATTTGTTTTCCTTTTTTGTTCTTAATTTTACATTTAATCTGGGTCGTCCAGACGACCGCAGTGGAATAGAAATCTCTCATGTTCAATAGAACAGGAAATGATCTGCTTCCTTTCCTTGGAGGCTAAGTTTGCTTATAGTTTGAATATTGGTCCTTCTATGGCACTAGCCCCAGTACTAACTAGGAAAATATCAACACTACATATGAGATATATCATTGTTCAACACATTTGAGGTAACTCATTGTATATTTTGAAATATCTCACACACATTTAAGGTATGCACGGTAACTTATCTGGGGGTACCAAAGAATTTTCCTTTGGATATTATTGGAAAAAAAACTATTGTGTCATATTTTAAATTGAATGAGATTTCCATTTAACCATGGCTTGTAGCCCACTAGATTCTACTTGAAGATCTCATCCTCCTGGACTGAGGTTTAATCCCCGAAAATGTAATCTCCCTTCCACTTAATAAAAAAGCGAGAATCTAATATGGAATAGTAAAGTAATAGAGTTTCAAGTGATCAATAAATTAAATTATGAGGGTGTTATGGCTTTTCTTTTAGAGAGTGAAACAAGTATAGTTATATCATAAATGGAGTATCTCATGATGAGAATATGAGTCTATCCAGTAGGGGATAGATAGTCCATGGTATTGAGAGGTATGATCATAGGACTAAACTCGTGCAGAAAACGGTTACCAAATTAGTGAATCTGTTCTAATTTGATCAAAGTTATGACTTATGTCTAAACTAGTTTTAGTTATCAAAGGGGTAAATTGTTTTTCCTGAATTTCATATTTTTTGACATGATAATAAATATTTTATTCAATTTGATACTTTAAAAAAATTGAATGAAGCAAATTAGTACATATAATTTTATTATTTTATATATTTGAAGGGTGACAAATAATATACAATTTGATAATTTTATAAATTTGAAGGGGTTAATAGCATACAATTATATGATTTTATAATTTGAAACAGTGAAACTAGTAGATTATTTGATAATTTTACACATTTTATCTAAACTAGTCAATATATACATGCAATGCATGTCGTGTTTA
Organism: Datisca glomerata; assembly: GCA_003255025.1. Taxonomy (NCBI): domain Eukaryota; kingdom Viridiplantae; phylum Streptophyta; class Magnoliopsida; order Cucurbitales; family Datiscaceae; genus Datisca; species Datisca glomerata. The sequence continues at coordinate 2,758,726 of QANY01009313.1, read as the reverse complement.
TGTACATTGAAAAAGAATATATTTAACATCATATTATTTATTTTCAATTCCTCGGTGTAAAGTTAAGACAATAGTATATTATTATCATTTTTATTGATATATTATTATTCAACTAGGTGGTAGAACATCATACACATCTATAGAAAAAAATTAAGAGTATACTTTAGAAATGTTCTCTAAGACAATATAAGAGAAATTGACTTTATTATAATTAAATTATCTATTTCATGTTTTATTTTAAACTTGATATTCAATTATTTTGTTTGTATAGCAAATTGTATTTTTTGTTTGTAAATTTTATGTAACTATATTTATATAATATACTTATTATACTAACTTATAAAACATTTTATATTATAAATAAAGTTTCTAAAATGTGTTATAATTAAATTATAGTTTAAATTATATTATTTTAATTTTATAGAGAGAATCAATTTTCCTCTGTATTAAAATAGATTTGTAAAAGTTTGTAGACTTTTTTTAATTTCTCAAATAACTCGATAAATTCACTCAAAATTATCAAACTAAAATTGACTTAATTAATACTTTTCTTACTTAATTAATACTGATTAATTACTTTTTTTAAATCATTAAATGGGATAATGAATTTAAAACTTAATTCCTACTTTGATTAGAATATCATAATTTTAAAGTAAATAATTATTAAATACTACATATAAATTAGAAAGTTATTTTGAATAATATATCAATAATAAGTTAACAAAGTTGTTCAAAAATCATTTTCTTCTCCTCACTTTTAATATGTTATAGATTATTATATACGCAATAGAAAGAAAGTAAAAAGAATTGTCCCATTTTTCTTTAAGGTGAGCTCGCCATGTATTAGTTTGATATATACAGAGGCAATATCAATTTTTGGTTGGATATTGACATTATTGATATTAGCGTGGGTGCACCTATCATTTAACCTTTCACTTGTTTGGTAGTATAAGTACACAATAATGGAAACAAAGTCATGGAGAATGACAAATTTATTTAGTCTCATAAATGATAAAAGAATAATGATCACATGAATATATGCTTTTTTTTGTCCTTCCCTCTGCTCTTTTTGACCATCTTGAGCTTTTGTCCTGAACAAAAGCATCTAATTATTTGGTTTTTTACTAGTTTTTTATTTATTTTTTTGTGATCGAGTTTATTTCTCAAATCAATTTCTTGAATAATTCAAACTACAATTAAATTTCCTCCCTTAAGTCTAGGACCTTTGTTCGTGTCAAAAATATGAATTCTAAACACAGTGTCAACCCATTTTTTCAAGTCTCAAACCTTAAAACCATTGTTGTCTACAGGTATATAGAAAAATAAACACTACTACAAAACTGTTTTTTAATGACAAATTCTCTGTTGTTAAAAATAAAAGATGACGGGTGCTTACCCGTTATCTTAAAATATGTCGTAAAAAATCACATTTTTTACGACGGGCCAAAAAAGTCGACGGTTGCTAAAGAATAACTAAGTCAACCTATTAGGATTGAACAATAAATAAAAATAGAAAAATTACACAAATATCTCAGCCTAGAGGTGGTAACCGGCCTGACCCGGCTTGGCAATGCTCGGTCTAGGCAGTTCACGGGTCAGTCCCGGTCCTTTTCAGGCAGTTCACAGACCGGTTCCAGGCCGGGCTGCTGGAATTTTAGGGCGTCCTGGAATGAACCGCTGAACTGACTCGTGTACTCACGGGCCGGGCCTGTGATGGTTCTGTCCGGGTTGGTTCACGGGTCGAGCTTGTGATGGTTCGGTCCGGGCTAGTTCACGGAAAATAACCAGACCGGCCCGTTTTCCCACCATTTTAATGTGATTTAATTTTAAAAATATAGATGGAGAGAGTTGAATCTTGGTGTGGAATAGATGAAGTGAAAAGATTCTCAGTAAGCTACATGAATGTTATGTTACTTTTCTTTTAATTATTTTCTTTTTTTATTTTAGAATCTCGATAGAAAAACTTGTCATATTAAGTAAAATAAATATTTTATTCATTGAATTAAATAGTTGCATTACTATAAATTAAGCACATCTCAATAAAGTATTCATTTAAATAAAAAATTATAATAATCATGGAGACTCTATGTATCATAAATTTATTATTTATTATTTATTGAATTTGAGAGTTGCATCACTATAAATTAGGCACATCCCAACTAGGTTGACACCTACCTATTTATCATTCACTTGTAACAATCTGATGTTAGTTCTTTAATATCTACAATGGGGGAAGTCCTACATTCTCATAAATTAAATCAATAAAAATTTCAACTCTAACTAATTTTATCCTAGGATCCATAACAGTAGCAAAAAAAATCGTAGTAGTATTCTGTCAATATTTTTTTTAAAATTTTCTTCTATTTTCTCAACAATAGGTTGAAAAGAATCATTTATCTTATAACATGCAACACTGCTAGTACTTTCTAAAAATGGTCTAAGAATAAGATGTGAAGTTACATAGTAAATACTAGAGCAAATATTAGTTGAAACATAAAAATGTTCGAAAATAATTAGCTATTTCACAACTAATACTATTTACAATAGTTTTATCTTTTCTTTCATTTACATAATTATAAATTACGCTCCAATAAGATTTTTCTATCATTAACATTAAATATGTAGAGTTCCACATAGTTTCTACATCTAATTGTAACTTTCTTGATTTTAAACAAAATGTTTTGCATGATGTCGCAGCGTGCGTGCGACGCGGAGCGGCGATTAAAAAAATTCATTTTTGTTTTAGGAAAAAGAAATTTAGAGTTGCCACCAATCATTTTAGGGTGTGATTGGTCACCCAATTTTAAGATGAAAATTTTTTGGTCTACGAAAACTCAAAGTTGGTTCGGGAGTCGTTTGTGTGAGGGGAAGATATTAGCACCCCACAACACCCATTGTAAAATGATTACCAAATTTGATCAAATGCTATCCATTTTTTTATTTTAATGCAAATGTTAAAGAGATTTATTTTTGAATGTCCCATTTGAGGAATTTTGTATCATAGAAATGAACAAAATAAGTTACTTTTAATGGGTGGCTCAAAGACCATTCAAATTTTTTTTTTTTGTATTCTCATATCCATTTTAAATCAAAACATTATTAGAGCTATTCTCGGTATCCCAAGAATAGCTCCTCACCTCAGTAGTTCGAGAAGTTTGGTATCCCAAAAATCTCAAAGTCCATCGTCGGCCTTTTTTAGTGAAAATTAAATAATAGAAGTAACAAAATCTAAACCTAATTATTAAAATTATAATCCGCGCATACATGAACATTAATTATAATAATAAGGGAATAATGCAAGAATCGTATTATAAGCATGACGATGCAAAAATGCTAAATAAATAAACATGTAAA
>QANY01009313.1:2607149-2747882 GCA_003255025.1 Datisca glomerata | reverse complement strand
TGGATTTATGTCCATCACTTGGAAAACAATATTGAATATGCATGGTCCAATTCGGATAGGTATCTCTATGTCTCCGATTACTTCTCTTCGGGTACCGTCGAATGCTCTTATTATCATCATGCTCGACCGCATATGTGTCGCGTCCACTGGGAGCTTTGCCAGTGTGGATCTTGGCATTACATTTAGAGATGAGCCGTTATCAATCAATACTTTTGCAACAATATAATCCCTACATTTTACGGATATATGTAAAGCTCTGGTATGCCCAGTACCATCGACCGGGATTTCATCATCTGTGAAAGTGATAAAATTCGGTGCGGTAATATTTCCCACAATTCCACTCAACTTTTCCACCGTAATGTCATGACAGACATATGCTTGATTCAAAACCTTCAATAATGCTTGGCGATGTGGTTCAGAATTCAGAAAGAGTGACAGTAAGGATATGCGAGCAGGTAAGCGATTAAGTTGTTCAATCACCTTATACTCGCTTTGCTTGATGAGCTTCAAAAATTCACATACTTCTTCTTCAGACGCTGCTCTTTCTTTCTCCGTACCTCTTATTATATCTGGGTCTATCACTTGGCCGCCATGCATTTCTCCTTGGAATTCATGACCATTGTCGCCTTCTTTGGCTTTCCCTTTCCTTTGCCTTTCAAACACATCACTCTTATCCGTTCTCAAAACTTCAGGCGTGTAGCGTCTGCCACTCCTCGTCATCCCACCTACTCCCGAAATATTAGTTATGGGGAGATCGAGGTCAGACAGATTTAGCTCTTGAGTTTTGTCGTTACTTCTTGTAATAACCTTATATCCGTACATCTAGGGTACTGCTCTTGAATCTTTGTAAGCGAACGCACCCGGTATTTGAATGGTGATAGGCATCAGAGCATAAGACGTAGTGGTGCGAGTTGACTTTTCCTCGTAATGTATTGTGAGAGGCTTTGGGATATAGGACGACATTTCAACATTAACTTCAGATGATTCTTTAGTTATCATGAGGACTAAAGAGTCATCTTCTTGGTATTCCCTTTCTCCTTTATGACTTATCGTAAGTATCTTTGCATCCAACAACTTTTACACTTCCTTTTTAAAATCAACACACTCCTCATACGTGTCATAATGCTGCAGGCCCAAGCTTGGCCCGCGGGCCTTAATCGACCCGGTACTGTTCATACGCGGGTCGGACTTTAACGGGCCAGTTCAGCCAGTTCCGCGGGTCAAACTTGCCCGTTTACCACCTCTATATCAGTACACAGTATAACTTTTCAGTGCATACAGTAAGATTATCTTCCAAAATTTCTAACATTATATACTATAAAAAATAAATAACAAAATTAATTACAAAACCCTTGAAACCAATGAACTTTGAATACTTCTTCTAGTTGTTCTAGTTACTCTTAAATTGTTCTACTTAGTTGTTGAACCCTGCAAAAAAACAAAGGTTGGTTTAACCCATCAATTTATTATAAAGTAAAGTAAAAGAGTATTGAAAGTTGTCATACATACATGTTTGTTGCTTTGATATTTACTGTTTCGTTTATCCACTCATGTGTTGTATTATAGATTATTAGTTTAACCCTAAGTATTCTTTTCCAACTCTTTATTTTGAGAATGTTCTGAATTTCAGTCCTACTTGTTTTCTAGTGGACATCTTGCTACATCTTACCGTCACACTCTTACAAAGCCTGTTAATATAGTTTATGAGGCTAAAGATAAAAAACTTGATAGAGTTAGATCCAAAACACTTCAAGAATATTGACTGAAAGACAAGACAGGAGATGCTCGTGTTTTAGATAACCTTGCAACAAAACTTGTGTCAATGATAAGGTAACGACGATTGAAAAAATTATGAAATTGGTCTCAAATCTTGTTCTTAAACCAATTATCTCTTCTAGTTCAACTATACCAATTAGCCTTGTATTCTGAAGACGTCCATTAATGATGATGCAAATGCTGACACTCAATTTGCTTATACAAATGATCCTTTGGATGTTTTAATTGTGCCATTGCAAGTTGACCCTAATAATGCAGATATTTCAAACGATCATATTTTTGTCCATTCGAGACTTCCACTTATTGAAGATCCGTAACTCACTCAGAGTTTGACGGTGAGAACACTGGGTGAGATTTCTGTCATACTGATATTCATGGGGAAATCTCTTAAGCTGATAAAATAGAAAGTTCTTATTGAAAGGTTGTTACCGCTAGACAAGGTAAAAAGAACAATAAAAAAGTTGTTATCATAGCCAATTCACCTAAGATCAAGGCTGCTAAAGGTAAATCAACAATTAAATTATTGTCCTTTATTGGAATTGTAATGGTATTGTGAATTGTGACACTCATAGTACTTTGAAAGAGTTTTGTTTTCGTCATAAGATGGATTTTGTTTGCATTGTTGAACCATTATGTAGTTTTGATTCGGTTGCTTCTACTTTTTGTCGCTCCCTTAGGTTATATTACATTTATTCTAATGCTTGCACTTTGCCTAAGTTATGAATCTTTAGATCTTCTTCTATTCAAGATGCTACAATCATTTTCTCTCATATCCAACATATTACTATTTCTACTAGTTTTTTTTTTGCTCACAAAATCTCTTTTCTTTATGGTATAGTGTGAGTTACATCACTTGTAGATCTCTTATAAATATTTTAGGTTCATATATTTCATGGCTTGTATTTCGGTTATAGGAGCTCATGAAATTACTGGTAATATCACACCTAGTTCTTGGGAGCTCATAAAACAAAAGAAGTTTTCTATACTCGAATTGGCCAGAGTTGTTGCGGTATGGTTCTTTCTTGCTTGGACAAAGCTATTTTCTATGCTTATTTTCTCAATACTTGGTCTCATATCTCTTGCGTTGCTTTACAGAGATTACACTCTGGTCCTTATCCATTACTAGTTTTTTATTCTACGGGCATTTCTTCAGGACTCGACCTTTCATATTTTAAAGTATGTGGCTTTCTCATCCCTCTTTCATTGACTTGATTCATTTAGTTTGATCAACTCCTATTATAGACAATGGTACAAGGATTTTTGTTTAGAAGTTAAAGCTTCTTAAGGCAGCATTGAGGAAATGGAATTGGTAGGTTTTCGGGAATGTTGCCCTTAATGGTTTTAAAGCTAATGATAAAGTGACATTCATTCAAGATAGGATCTGATCTGATGGCTTTTACGATGCTCCTTTTCAACTTGAATATGATGCTCTTGCTACCGTAGATACGAATCTGGGACAACATGATGTTTTTCTAAGAGAAAAAAGTACTGTCAAATTGGCTTGCGGAGGGTGATCAAAATTTCACTATCTTTCACTTGTTACTTAAATCTTAGAGTTGTAATAAGCATTTTTCTTCCATGAGAATTGGTGAATATATCTCTTGTGATCTGGTTGAGATTAGAGAGCATGTCATATTATTTTATCAAAAACACTTTTCAGATTCTGATGATTGCAGTTCAAATCTTTCTATCATTTGGGAGCATGTTCCTTATTTGATTGATGATGTGGACAATGCATCGCTTCTTCAGATTCCTTATTCTGATGAGGTAAGGAAGGTTGTATTTGACATGGATTCTCTTAGTGCTCCAAGCCTGGATGGTTTCTCAAGTAAATTTTATTGTCCTTGTCGAGATATTGTGGAGTCAGATTTGGTCTTGGTCGTGCAAAAGTTTTTCATACATGACATATTTTACTAGATTTGAACTCAAATTTTATGGTTCTTATGCCAAAGACTCTGAATGTTATATCGATTGATCAATTTCATCCTATTAGTTTAGGTAATTTTTTATTTAAAAGTATCAGCAAGATTATTATTGATCGACTTTCCATTATTTACCCTTTATATCTTTCAATCAGTATAGTTTCATTAGGGGACATCAAATTATTGATTGTATTATTGGTGCCTTTAAATGTTTTAATGTTTTGAGTAATAGTAGTCGTGGTGATCATTTTGCTATGTAAGTTGACATTCGTAAAGCTTTTGATTCCATTTGTTAGAATTTTCTCCTTGAGGATATGAGGTGTTTAAGTTTTTTTTTAGCATTTTATTGAGTGGATTAATAATTTTTTTGAATTAGCGAGGATCTCGGTGCTTATCAATGGGGCTCGTAAGGGCTTTTTAGGTGTGTGTGAGGTGTGCGACGGGGTGATCGCCTCTCCCAACTTCTTTTTTGTTTGGTTGAGGACTTCTTGAGAAGATATCTTTCACATTTGGTAGATTCAAGATCGTTGATTTCAATATCTTCTCTAATTGGGATGCATGCTACAACTCACTTTCCTTTTGTGGATGGTGTTCTTCTTTTTTTACAAGGCTTCTTCTATGACTTATTTCGGGGTTCTTCTCTTCGTTGGTGTGCCTAGACATCGGTGGCTGATCCATTGGGCTGATAAAATTAAAAATAAATTAGAACTCTTGAAAGGGTTTAACTTTACCTATGATTGACAAGTTATGTCTCAGTAACTCGATGATCCAATGTTCATTTTTGCATTCTTTTCAAATTTATTGTTGGACTTCCTCTCTTTTGATGGATTTAAATAGTGTTACTAGAAACTTCTTTTGGACAGATTCAGTTGATACTCGTAAGACTGTTCAAGTGGCTTGGGAGTTTTATTGCAAACCTAGAAAGGAAGGTGGCATTGGCATCAAGAACCTCTGCATTATTAACAATGCAAGGTTAAAAAAACTCACTTGGAGGTTGTTGATTGAGGACTATGATTTTTACTTATCTTCGTGACCGTTACTTCATCTAAGATCACTGACCGAGGTCATGGCATTTTTCTCCTTTTTCTAGCGTGGCTAAAATAATATCATGCTCCTTTAATGCTTGAGTCTAGGTGAGGTGGTTGGTTGGCTGCCATTCCAAGGTTCATTTTTTAGTAGACATCTGATTGGAAACTTCATTGATTGATTTGGTAGATGATCATCATCTGCTATATCCTCCTTTGAAGTTCCTTGTAAAAGATGTTTACACTGATCCAGGAGGTTGGCGTCTCCCTATGTCTTTTCGTTCTTCTCATCTTGCGCCTACTTTAGAGATTGAGGGAATGATAGTTAGCTCTTACACAAACTCGTTAGTTTGGATGTTGTCGTTTCTTGTAAAGTTGCTTATGTATCTCTTACTGAAGTTGAGAATTCTGTTCGTTAGGGTAAGCATATATGGAAGCCATTTATTCCCCCATCTCGGTCTATCCTTACTTGGCATTTGTTCCATTGAAAGATGCCTACTGCTTGTGGTTATATTTTTCCTTCCTTGTGTCACCTTTGTTGCGCCGTGGAGGAGGACTTACGTCATCTTTTTCTAAATTATCATTTTCTAATAGGTCGTGGGATGTCATGTCGAGTATTTTTAGGAAGGATATCAAGTATGTTTCTTTCTTAGATCTTTGGCAGATGATGATGACAATATCTTTTAGCATGTAATTGAAGGCTCTATGACATACTTCCATTATTATCGTCTTTTGAGTTGTGTGGTTCCTTCGTAATCAAGTCACACTTGAGAGGAGAAAACTCGTCTTTGCTGAAGCTCTTACGTTGTTTTGGCGTTCAATTCGTGAAGAATACTCATTTAAGATTGGCATGATCTAAAGTTCAATTGAGGAGTTTTTTACACTTCAACAATTTTATATTTTGGGTCGTCCTTCTTGAGTCCCGCATATCTCAAAATTTTTTTGATATCCTCCTCTATCAGTTTGGATTAAGGTGAGCACGGATGTAATGACTTCTAGAGTCCTGGTCTTATAGGTTGTGGAGATGTTTTTCGATCCTCTAGAAGGATTTGTTAAGGGTTGTTACGATATTCACTTGTTATATATTTTACTTTCGAGAATGAAAGTTTAGTATTTCAAGAATACTAAAAATTCTTTCACCATTAGAAAAGCTGAGAGAATGAAACAAGACGAGCCAAAACTCTCTGTTTTTTTTTCATTCAATTATTTTTCCATAAAGTTGATGAAATTGGTCAATAAGCAAATTACAAAAAAACGACAAAAATGCCATAAAAAAGAAGCAAATGACCTCAAGCAGGTGTTTTAATTTTTAAATTCAACTTCATGCCTAATGAATTTCTGATGTGGTCTTATTCCTCATAGTTGTTGGTCAAGACTAAACTTACTTATGATCTTCTCTTGTTTGTATGGTAAGCCTGAGTTTTGACCCCAGACTTCGGTGGAATGAGCTACACTATACTTGTTCGAAAAATAACTTATTTATATAGATTAAAAAATATACATCTTAAAATATGACGATAAAAATTGAAATCTCATAGTCTTCTTTAATATTTTTCGAACCGTCAACTAAAATCACAAGCGGGTGGACACTCAAATAAAATCACATAAAATACTAACTCTGTCTTTTTGCATCTGAAAACAAATTGTTAGGCCAAAGTTTTTTCCTTATTTCTCTAGAGAAAAACCACTGTACAAGAAAGAAGTTATTAAACTTAAGAAGAAGAAAAAAACACTTCATGAGTGGGTTTGATACACATTCAAAAAGACTACAACGTTTGGGAATGTGTAGTTATTTTCTTTATAAATTTAATTCACTAAAATTAAATAAATTAATTTTAATTAGTCGTTGACCTTTTTAAGTTTAAGACTGAATCAATTTTTAGATCATTTGGTTGACTACATAGTATCCACATTAAGCCAATTGTTCACTAAACAAGTCTCGTCACAACGTAACACAAATTCGAGGTTAGTAAGAGGATCATAAGGATAAAAATACATTTAGCTATATAATTAATATATTCTATCGATAAAACCCATAATCAAATTTATTATTTATTAATTATGATTAATTCTACTATAAAATCATAATTCAACTCTAAATATATTTTATATTACTCAATGTAACTACCATTGATCTATTATTCATTATGTAATATCCCTCAATAATATAGTACCGTATATAATTAGGTTAATTACTATTAACCTAATATTTATACACATCTTCGCATCCTTAGGTTCCAAATTCATTCTATTGATCAACTATGATATTTTTCATACTTGATGTGTCAATTAAAATGATCAAATCTCTAGTACTCCACGAGAGATACTAAGCGCTTAATTTATTGTGACCAGATAAATGAATTACCTAAGAGATACTATGTTACTTAATTAAAAATGTCTATGAATTTTACTATTGAGAATCTATGGACTCACTATATAATAACTAAGTCATCCAACATATAGAATATATTGACTCATAGAGTCTCATTCTTAGTACATCAAAATAACTAAGTTATTAAATATAAGCACATAATTCTCTCAAGATTGAGAGCACTCATAAATTAATAGCAATGAGCCATGATTTTCATTTGATAGTATTTTACTGAAAGTCAGACTTATTAGTCTTTTCAATGCATTTAAAATACACTAGTACATTAAATAGATACTCTACCTAATGACCAAGGTAAGTCATTCTACATAATAGAGTTAATATACTACATTATTTTTTTAGCAAAGCATCCAGCTTCACTAAACTATGAGATTAAGTATTTACAAGTCATAAACAGACTCTTGGTTAAATACATTGTTCCCATGAGCTAAACTTCATATGACTCATAAATCAAGTACTATTATACTTGTAGACATTTTACAAGAATGTATTGCACATAATATAAAAATAAACTATCTATCATTAATCAGAATAAAATATCTTAAGAAATATAACAGAATTTTCAATGCTTTTAAGGCACAATCCTAACACTTTGATATATTTATGGAGTAGCCTATCCATACAGGTGTAAAAGAAAAAAAGAAAAATTTACATGTTTCTTGGAAAATACTTCCAATTACAAGCAAGTATATATAATTGAGTAATTCTACAATAACCTAATAATTGATCAAGTTTTGAGTTATTAAGTGATATGACAATCATTCATAGGCTAATTCGTCAAATTATTTTAATGAATCATAAAACAGCAACCTATAAATGATTGTCACATCACTTGGTCACTTAAAATTTAGTTAATTACTTAGTTACCCTATAAAATATTTATCTTAATTTAGATTAAAGTTAAGTATTTTCGACAAAGTGTATTTTTCATTCTAAAAGTTTATTTTGATATCATTTAGTCTATGGTAATCTAATTTGGCCAATCAAGTTCTTGAATCATTTTAAGTATTGTACATAGAAAGTGCTTTTGTTAGTATCTAAATTTTTCACTACTACGATTTCACTTTTCATTGATGCGCCATGAAAAAGAGACATGACAGAGCATTAAGACCCCGTCATTTCACATAATATGAAACACAAAAATGACGAGGCTTTGAAGCCTGTCGTAACTAAGATGATGGGGTCTAGTGACCCCGTCATTTTGTACTAAATTAAAGAATAATACGGTGGGCAATCTATGGCACGTCGCGTTGTATGTGCCAAACACGACTGGTGGTGGAGCTCCCGTCATGTTCTATGTGCCAAACACAATGGGTGGTAGAACTCCCATCGTGTTCTATGTGTCAAACATGACGGATGGTTGAGCTTTCTTCGTGTTCTATGTGCCAAACGCAACGGGTGGTAGAACTCCTGTCATGTTCTATGTGCCAAACACGATGGGTCATCTACCACCCGTCGTGTTTTGGAACTTTCCACCACGTGCCTTAAACTTTTAAGTTGAACACGTGGTTTGAGGAGTAATTCACGACGGGTGCTAGACCAACCATCATCTTTTGTCAAACTTTTAACCCTAAAATTAATCTCCCGACTTATTTTCTCTTATTCTCTTCGTTGTTTCTAATTTATCGATACTGTATGCGTCTCGTTGTCATCTTCGATTCTCTATTTATTCTTCGAATCAATTGCTTCCACATTTACTTCAACTAGATATCACATTTACAATCTCTGATTTCTTTTATATGTGTTCAACTCATGAATTTGGAAGGTATGTTTCTGTTTTTCTCCATCTTTTTTATATTAATTACGCGGTAATAACGAGTTTTGTATATCTTTTCATATTCTTAGGTTGGATAAATCATGGATGTTTATGGATAAAACATCTACAAATTATGACGTTGGGCTTGAAAATTTTCTAAAGTATGCGATGGAGCATGACAATGACCATTGTTTCTTACATTGTCCGTGTGTGGAATGTGGGAATCTCAAACGTTTCACTTTCCTTGAGATAATAAATCACTTATTCACGGTATAGATCAAAGATATCAAACATAGGTGTGGCATGGAGAATTAGATAATTCCATCTGCATTATGCTTAACCTTGTAGAGCCATTTACTTCCAACTACATTGTAATTGGACGAGTAGAGAACCAAACACCATGTTCTATTTTTAACTAATGCAACAAATTCTAGAAAAATTATGTTTGGTATGAATGAAGGAAGAGAGAGTTATCATGATCACGTAATGATTTGAAAGATGGTAAGCCTTTATCAAGTGGTCATATAAAAAGAATGGATCACAAATAATGGAAGCAAACACATCGTTATGTATTAGAAAATACTAATGAAGTTCAACCCTCTAGCGAGTAAGTATAATAATCTCAGTCTTTTTAATTTGTGGTTAGTATGATATTGGTGTGTTTTTAATTTGTTTAACTTTGTATGTTTTATCTAATAGCGAATGTCTATCGTGATGGATTCAGACAGTGACTTGAAAATATCAACATCATCAACCTATGAGCAAAATGGTCATAATCACCTTCAAGTGTAGTTCTGTCAAATTTAAGCGGGACGCCAATCCCATGAGCCATGTTAGAAAGAATCCGAGAGTGCCAAAATTCCAAAGGAAGATCATAGAACCACACTCATAATGGAGCACTCATCGTACATTGCGTGTTAGGGTTAAAATTAAGAGTTCACGGCGGGTGCTTTATCATCTTCAGAATTCAAAAGTATTTGAAAAAGATCCTCTTCCAAAAGAGATGAGACGCCATTGAGCATTAAGCTTCTAAATGGATTGAAGTTTTTCTTTAAGTGTGAGAGCTTCCAGGTTTCATCTCCTTTTGACCAAAAAAATGGCTAATAATAAAATGACTACAAAGTTTCAATCATTCTTCATGGGCTTTTTGGGTTGTTTGAGATTGCAACAAAGTCACATTTTCTCTTTTGACATTGAAGAAACTCGAACAATAATGGATGAGATGACTTGAGCATATGACTTCATGATGTGATTCTTGTTCAAAGATTCATCCACATAAGATACACATATATTGTGTTCTTTTTGGATTGAAAGGAGTCTTATGTGAGGGTACAACTCCAAAAAAGATTCGCAAACATAGAGGTGCCCCTGATGGTAGGAGATTTAACCTAACATGATCAATTACATATGTTTAGGTCTGGAAAAATAGTGAAACAAAACTGCAAGACTCACTGTTCACAAGCAAGAACAACAATCATAACTTTGATCGCTAACAACACTGTTCATGAACCACGATCAACGAACTACACTCATAGGAAACAGAGCACCCACACACAACAGAACACTCATAAGAACCCACGAAAAAGCGCCTACCTAAGTCGAACGGACAATAGAATCCACACACATTCGAGCCTATGACACAACAAATAGAGCAAACAACAAAACTCATGCACATCAAACTTTGAGCTTACAACACAACAAACATATAGCCTACGATCAAGAAGAAATCACGACACAAAGCCCACAACAGAGCACCCACGACAAATAGAATAGCATGAGCCACTCTAATCGCCTAACAGAGCACCTACAATGAACAAAATAGCATGAGCCACTCTAATCGCCTAACAGAGCACCTACAATGAACCACGCACAACGAAGAACCCACAATAAACAGCAAGCCCCATGGGAACAACGAACCACACATAGAGAAGCACTCACGAGAACAACAAAGAACTCACGACAAATCCATGAAGAGCATCCACGGCGAACTAGCAAGATCCACTCCCGGTGAGCACCCACGACAATCCCATTCCCGACGATCACGCACAAAAACCCTAATCTCTCTCTAAACTACTGATTTCAAAACATATTTCTTAATTTCAGTTATTGTAGATGGTTTATCTCATGATTGATATTATCGACCATTTTAGGCGGTCCTGTTTTTCAATAATAAACCATAAATGGTTCATCTCTCTTGTCTTTGGTTTGCCTACAAAAGCTCACTCATATTCATCACCACATTAAAAATGTACAATGAGTTAATTTTAAACTCCAGTCGACTCTCTTTTACTACCTCGGGTTTGAAAGGGATGTTAAGAATATTTGGTAAAAACTTTAATTTATTTTGTCATTGTGTTTTCCATATATTCTTGTGATATTCTAATGTATTGTAATAAATATTCTCATAATTGATTCATGATTAGAATACTTTCTTTATTCTGCAACATATATACATGTGATAGAGTATACTTGTCTATATAATTTCATCTTCGTTTCTATTAAAATTTAATTTCAATACACAGTTCTCATTTGTTACAGAGTTCGGTTTAAAATTTAGGCCTGAAAATGGAAAAGTTCCAAGAAATATGTTTGATACATATATATTTTTCTAAGGTTCTGGATCAGTACCGTGATACTAGAGTTGATCCACTATTAATTCACTCTATGTGAAACTGGATGATCAAAATTAGATCAACTTGATACCAAAGAAGAACCCATATAATTAGAGAAAATTTAATCATTTCTAAAATTACATTTTAGATCAATAGGAATTATCTGATTTTGTCACAAGGAAACTTGGATTTTTTCCTAACAAAAGATGAGTAAAAAAGGGAATATTTAAAATTGGAATGCTAATAAATTAGTGCTGATCGACTTTAGCAGTGTTTAATTGTAAAATATGAGGTTTAAAAAAAAGTAAAATAAGAAGATATAAAAGGTTGATTTTATGATATATACCTCCTTGTAATATAAAATTTATTTATTTCATTATATAATTCATTTAATGCATATAAAATAAAGTAAGATGATATATAAGGTCGACTAAGAGAGGGACTAAGAGAGGATCACGGTGTTACATAAAATTTTTATTTCCAAAAATATTAAACAAGTATGTAAAATTATTAAAAATCTATTCTCAATTCTCACACCACAAAATCGTGACTTACGGTGGTAGATTTTGTAGTATAAAAAAAATATCCGACAAGAAAATTAAAAAAAATGTGAAATGAAGTTAGCCAATTAAATCAAACACATGATTTTGTGAGTAATATATATGGGGTTTTAGCACCGCTCATTTTCTCCTAAGGAAATCAGAGTTGCCTCTGCAAAAGTCCGTGCTTTGGGAGAG
The DNA here is from genome assembly GCA_003255025.1 of Datisca glomerata. Classification (NCBI taxonomy): domain Eukaryota; kingdom Viridiplantae; phylum Streptophyta; class Magnoliopsida; order Cucurbitales; family Datiscaceae; genus Datisca; species Datisca glomerata. Next base: position 2,735,665 of record QANY01009313.1, on the reverse strand, counting down.
AGAGAGAGAGAGAAAAGGAGAGAAATTTTACACAGTCTCTGCTTCTCTCTTTCCCGCTCACCAGTACCTTCCTTAGAAGAAACCAGAATCTTCAGATTTTTCGTCATTAACGCCTGGCAGGATTTCTCTCCTCTACAACTCTCTTTCTCTCTCTGTCTCTCTCTCTCTCCCCTTGTCTATATGTCTGTTGCTTCTCTTTTTCTCTTTCTCATAAGGCATATCTGTTGGTTTTCATTTTTTCTTTGTGCTTTGTTTGAATGTGATCTGTGTAGCTCTGCCAATTATGATCAGTCCCTGTTTTGACTTTTGAATGTGATTTGTTCGAACTTTTTTTCCTGTTTTCTTTTAATATCCTATTTCTTTTAGGAATCAGGGACTGTTCATCTTCTGCATTTTATTTTTTTACCTGTTACGCACTGTGTTTGTTTCTCTGTGAAATTTATAGAACGAATAGGAAACTACCTCTCCTCATCGTTCTTTTATGGTGAGATACACAAAAGATTTAATTCATTTATTTATTAAATTTTGGTAGTGTTTGACTTGAGAAAAGCCTTGTTACTGATTACTGTTGGAATGTAAATAAAGGCAACCATGAATTTGACTTTTGTGTCCCATTTCTTGAATTCTTTAACACATTTGGTGCTCGAGAAAACAACGACGGGATTTTTTGAAGGGATTCTTTCATTTGTAATTTGCGCTAGGCGGTCATATTTCTTGAATCAGTGTACAAGTTATGAGATACACGGGTTGATTAAGATTCTGAGTCTTTACTTGGTAAATTGAAGTTAAAATATTGAATTAATGTAAATCTACTTATTCAAAACACTGATTTATTCCTTTCCTTACAGTCTAACGCAAGATCACGAGCTCTGTTTCCTTTTCTGATGACCGGTATTGTGTTAAGTTAAAGTCTTTGCATTGGTTTGGGTTTGTAGAAGTCCAACTACATAATGTGATTCTCCCTTTGTTAATTTTGTCTTCTTTATTTTGAATTTATTCTATTTTCCCCCTTTTCTTTCTTATTGTTCCTCTGATCTGGCGAGATAATGATGCAGAGCGGGTTTTTGAATAAACGGGCAAAAGACAAGAAAAGTCCATTAGTTATGCAATACAACAGTCCCCATGTTGGATTAACTTTGAATTTCTTTCTATCTTTCTTTCTTTCTATCTCCTTATGAAATTATATGGATGTATAGAGACTGGAGCTGGAAAAGAAAAAGATAAGATATGGAGGGCGGCGCAGGAAAAGGTTTGGGATGCCAGAAGATTATGGATGGGAAGGCGAGTAATGTGAATTGTTTTGAGGAGGGTATCCCTTCTTGTTGCTTGAAGGCCAAGTCTTCAGCCCCAGAGCTTGATGCAAAATGCCATTCTACTGTTGTTTCTGGGTGGTTCTCAGAATCATATTCTGCCTCTGGTCAGTGTCTTTCCTTGGACTTTAAAATATTAATTTTGTGGTTCTTTTGCCACATGGAGCTCCTTGCTTTGGCTGTTCATTAACTACTTTTATTCCTTCTCTCCTTTATCCAGATAAAGCTAGCAAAAAAGTTTATTTCAACAATCCAATGTGGCCTGGTAGGTTATTTAAATGTGTATTAGTAAAATACACCATTCCCTTATCATTTCTCATAGACAAATGGAGTGGCATTTTCCATTTTTTATTATTCAACTTTCAATGTCTGGATGGAATTTTTGTGCACCATTTTTCTGAGCTGTTACTATAAATTTTCGAATAGAGATTGTTAAAGGAAAGTCACTCAGAAACTTAATATTTTTGCGTTTGATGGATGAGGTGTTGGAAACTTGCCTACTTCATTATAATTTGAGATGATAAAAGTACTGTGACTCATATAAAAGAGCTCTTGTGGCAAAGTTTGGTTGAACGAAATTTGATCATCATAAATCTTCTTCAATCACTTGGAGATATGTAATAGATTAGAAACACTTTTGCTTGCATTAGACCACATCTGTAACTAATACTATTTCTGCTTGTTGTTAGGAGAGGCACATTCTCTAAAAGTAGAAGGTATGTTATTCAAGGAGAATTCAGAATACCAAGAGGTCCTGGTTTTTGAGGTATGACATTTTCAGATTACTACTATTTTTAATTAAAACCTCATATTTTAGTTGGTTAATGCCTTATTTTTATCTGCAGTCCTCGGCATATGGCAAAGTGCTTGTTCTTGATGGTATCGTTCAGCTGACTGAGAAAGATGAATGTGCCTATCAGGAGATGATCGTTCATCTTCCTCTTTGTTCGATTCAATCCCCCAAAACTGTAATGCAGCTCACCTAGACTTCATTGTTTATTTAATCCTTTTCAATCATTCCCTTTAGTGATTGGTTCGTTTGATTTGCTTAGACTATAAGATTACAATGGACATTACTTGGTCTTTTGTAATTCTGGAAGCAGATTCTATAGAATATGTTAACTAATTGATCCACACGTGATATCTGAAATATATAGAGGAAACCACTAACGGAAAGTTAAAATTATTGACAGCAATCTCCATAGAATGTAGCTCTAAAAAACAACATTTTAAATGTTAACAGGAGTAACAGTTGAATTTGTTGTCAGTTTCCTTTACTCTTCTCATGTTATTTTGTTCTCCCTGCGATTTAGCATAATTATTTTGAAAACAATGGTGCAGGTTCTTGTTGTTGGTGGTGGTGATGGTGCAGTTCTAAGGGAAATTTCTCGCCACGGCTCTGTGGAGCATGTTGATATATGTGAGATAGATAAGATGGTTATTGATGTAAGTGGCGACAGAAAGATCTCTTCTTCTAATTAACAATTATTGAGATTTTCATGAGTTAGTCGACTTGGTTCTATGGTTTTGTATCGGCTAGGTATCCAAGAAATTTTTCCCAGAGTTATATGTTGGATTTGAAGACCCTCGTGTCCACCTTCATATTGGTGATGGTATGTCCCAGTAGTATCAAGTATCATTTGCCTTTACGTTTTTGTTTTAAAAGATTCCTTTTAAGTTTGTCCATATGCCCGGTATTCGTCTAACATCTTTCTTCACAGCTATCGAATTTCTTCGGAATTCACCACGAGGGAAGTATGATGCTGTCATTGTGGATTCATCAGACCCTGTGGGTATGTGTTAGTATCTTACTAATTAAAAATATGTTATTTCTTTCTTACACGATATAAGATTCTTATATCGTAAAAGGTTTATGCATCGAAGGAAGTAGAGGTTTTCTGATGAAAGCATGTCTCTCTTATAGTTCTTTCTTAACTTTCTTATAAGTTGAAATCTTGCCTTCAAATTTGATACCAACATTTAGTTGGAAGTTGTGATTAGTTTCCCCACTCTTCATTTCTTAGTAGTTCGGCGGGATGTGACAGTTGTTTTTAATTATGTTCTTTTATTTGAAGCACTTCTAATATTAAAGTTCAAAAATAACATCACAAGGCGATCACTTGTAGGCTTTTCCTGTTTTAGGTCCTGCTCAGGAACTTGTAGAGAAGCCATTTTTTGAGATGATAGCTAGAGCATTAAGGCCCGGTGGTGTTCTCTGTAACATGGCTGAAAGTATGTGGCTTCATACTCATCTTATTCAAAATATGATCTCCATTTGCCGTGAAACCTTCAAGGGATCTGTTCATTATGCATGGACAAACGTCCCCACATACCCAAGGTATTTTTTTCTCTTCCTTCTCTGCCTATTGGTTCCTTTTATTCGTGTTTATATAAATATAATGTCTTTATTCTCCCCATGTTTTTTACTTTGTTGCTTCAATAGTTTGAACAACTAGAAAATTTTATTATTCAGATAGACTTCGCACTGTAAACAAAGAATAATATTATCCATTCTTGTCATACTTCAATTTATATATATATATAAGATGCAATCTTGTCATTCTTGTGAACTTCGTTGGGGATTCTTACTTTTGGACTGCGTTCTTCCATATCATTCAGTGGTGTCATTGGGTTTGTGATATGCTCAACTGAAGGACCGCCTGTTGACTTCAAAAATCCGGTCAATCCTATTGAGAAATTAGAAGCTCAGGAGCATAAAAGAGAACTCAGATTCTACAACTCTGAGGTACTATTCCTTCTTTTCTTCATATAGTTGCAGTTACTGAGCAGAAAGTATTAGCTAATTAAGGAAATGAAGCATAATATCTTTATATCCACTTTGACAGTGGTGCAAATATAACGCCAAACACGGCATCTGCTCATTATATTGCTCAGTTTTATTTTTAAGTTACAGACTGAAGAAGTGGAAGATGCTGAACACCTTTTTTTTTTTAAGTAGAAGATGCTGAACAACTATATCTTGCTTTAGGTATTTCTGTGCAGATTTTATACGTTCTTGTGACAACATTTGAAGTACTAACATGTACGATTGGGTTGTTTCATCATGATATTATGTATTTTGCCTGATTCTATGTTGATCTTCCATTGGTCTCCAATCTATTTTAAATGATCATATGATGTCTCCATTAATTGAGATTTCTCTAGATTTTGTGGGAATTGATCTAAGGTTTACTATTGGGTTCCAAATCATCGTCGCGTGCTGGCATTTTGTGAAACCTTGTATGACTTAAAGCGGAACTGATGAATTGGTATTTATATGCTTACAACTATGGAGCTTTGTTAAAATTGTTGAAAATAGTTTTATGACATACTATTGTTCTTTAGTTCAATATAAATGACTGTTTTTTATTTGACAGATGCACACAGCTGCATTTGCCCTTCCATCATTTCTGAAGAGGGAGGTGAAGGCTTTCCGTGATTTTCCTAGCCCGGCAAATGGAGTCTGCATTTCCTAGTTCATTTTCTTGCCAATCTAAAACAACTTTGATTCTTCTGATAATTGAACTATAGTTCAGTATTGAAATATATAAGCTACTTGTTTATTATTAACTAGGCGCATTAGATATAGTATATAAAAATTTTATCATTAAGAACTACGAAATCGCGGATGGCCCTCTTACTATACATTGCCTTTGTGCGTTGAGACACTAATAAGAGAGTATTAAAAGATTGTGTTATGGTTGATTAGTTAGTCTCTGCACTAGTATTCTGCTATCTAAATAAACACTATCATTCTACATATTTACTTGAGCCTTTGCTTTTATTTCATTGGAAAGGGGGCTTGTTAGGTGCTATCAATGATATTGTCGTCTTTATGTTTGTTTATGCGATGAAATTTTTCATTCGTTGATTAGATTAGATTTACCAGGTTGAATCCATCCCTTGCTTATGAGATGGCCAAAAACCTCTCGAGTAAGACTGCAATGTACTAAATAAAATAATTTCTTTCAGAGCTTAACTTAAATACGGGAGAATATTTGTTTTTGGCTTCGTAGATCAATTAGTAGTAACAACGATGAGCAATGACGGATGCAGAAAACTAAATAACAGATTAAGGGACTGGAAACTCCCACAGGATACAAGTTGATAGTACAGACCAATTAACAGATTAAGGGAACGGAAAGGCTACGTATTCAACTAAAATGCTCGGAAAAGGTTCGTCATGGAAATTCCAATACGTATCCCCATAACCTGAGAACTTCAGACCACATTAATGAACTTCAAAGTAAATTTCTTTCTCAGGCATCACAAGAATTTCCCAACAGAAAACTCCCACAGGAAACAAGTTGATAGTACAGACCAATTTACAATGTCACCCATATATATATATATATATATATATATATATATATATATATGTACATCATCCAGTTTTCATGATCTACTTTGAGAAACGAGAAAGCTAGAAAACGAGGTAATTTCACCTGAAAGTTACATGAATAGACATCCTATGTCACAGCAGATTTATATTACAGCAGAGTGAAAGCATAAAGATGATAGCAAGCAATCTTGTTTCTCTTAAAGCTCAAAATCAAGAGTTGGATCAGCCGACCTGTGACTCCGATACACCTTGATTCACGATCCTCTCTTCCTTAAGAGATTTCAAATACTTCTGTTCGATCTAGCTAGTTATACACGTTAAACAATACTGATTATATACTATTTTTTTTATCTCCCCTTCATATAACACTAATTATACAAGTTGAACAACAAAAAATCATCACATTTATCTATTTTCTTCAGAAGTAAATCAGGTCCATCCGGTTTCTGAAGGAGCACTGGCGGTATTCTCTGAGGAAACCTTGTCGTCCGTGTAGCATTGCGTCGTAAAGCATGAAGTGCATTAACGACAAAACGAGATGCGTAAATGGTGGCACCTAAACTAGGACCATCTGATTTAGCTAAAGCATCTTGCAACCTATTCTCTTCTTCCTGAATAAATTTCCAAAGCTTCTTTTTGGCATAACGGCGCCATGCTGCTTGTATGAAGCAAGCTGCCCAAGTTCTCCAGTTTTTGGAACCATACCTATAAGAGTGACGTAGTAGGTCGAAATTCAATTCTTGCTCAAACTCAATAACTATAGTCTTCCAGTCATTGACTGAAAGAGAAAAGGCTTCAACTTTTGTAATGGTTTGTACAGTTGTGTTTGCAGTGGGGAGTCCTGATGTCGCGTGTTGACCCCATCCGCAACGTAGAAGATGTAGATCACAATGGTCACCAGCTGTGAGGTAAGAGGAAGAAAAGCCTTCACTGATTGTGTTGCTTATGAGCCTTCCTCTAATGATTAAGAGCATCTGATCAACTGGCTCTCCCTCCCGGGAAATGAAGAATTCTTCTGCGTAGCACTTTGGCTTCAGACAGTCACATATCACACCAAGCAGTCGATCATCCATTTTCTCAAAGAATAACACCTTCAAACATTCAAGGAGGAAATTCATAAAAAGCTAAAAAGAAAATCCTTTGCTATCATATTTTTTTTCTTTTCATGAGAACAAGACATAATATTTCTTGAACAAATAATTTAGCAGAAGAACTCACTCTCCTTAGCAAAGGCAGGCCTATAAAATGCTTTACATCCCTGGAGAGATCCATTGGAAGAATCCGCATCAGATTCATGACATCAATATTTTTTATTTCTTGCCATTTCATTTGTACGGATTGTTTCATTGGCTTCCTTATACTCTCGGGAAGCGCACAGTGAGACATCCACAACTCTACATCTCGTGCTTTCGCTCTCATCTCCCTTCTTATCTCCTCTGATTTTACAGTTTCTAACTGCAGATACGTCTGTGCCAAAATGCAAATCATAAGGATCACATAGAACCATCTCAATGCTATATCAACATAACTAGTCCGCTAGGAACTATGAATCCAGAGGGGAAAATTGTACAGACCTGCAAGTTTCCGATAAAATATAAAAATAAAACCAAACCGAAGGTGGAAATAAACACTGCAAAGACGTTTTCCCACATATAGGTACTTGTCTCGAGGTTTTGACCAAGAGAACTGCAAAAGTGAAGCAAATATGTATATCAGAAGCTAAGTAGAAACTATATCTTCACTATAACATGATATCTGTTGTGATGTACTACTGTCTCTTATAACAGAACAGGGGAAGACGTAGAGCTCAAAGAAAATTGACCCAAGATTAAGAAGCCTAGAACAAATTGATGTAGAGAAACCCAATTCGTTTGTGTTATGAACTTTCTTTTTTATCATTCTTTATCATTTGTCATCTTTTTTCTTCTTCAACTAATCTCCTCCTCAACAGTGCATTATGTTGAGAGCAGAACATAAGTAGGGGGAAGAAATCAAAATCTTCTAAGAAGCACGGAAAACGTATCCTAAGCCAAGAGGAAAAGGAATTGGCACAAACCTCAGATTTCGCAGGCCCCACCAGAAACAATGAAAGAACTTTTGTAGAAAATCGACAGACTCCACAATACCAGATTGAAGAGCATCCAGAAATATACCAAAGTCGAAAAGTTTTGTATTTGGATTATCAATAGGGCAAAGATCACGTAGGATTTCGGCATCTATAGTACTGTCAGAACAGGAGAAGGAACCAAAGATACAACCACCATGACTTTCACACGCTTCTTGCCAACATCTTATCTCCCTTTCAATGGAAAAGAAGTACCAAAAGGCTCCAAGTACCTAAAATACCAGAAAGCTGTTTGATGATCAGCAAATTTCATGGGAATGCGTTTTTAGGGAAGCAAATGTATGATCTTAAAAGCATGCAATCCCAACTGCTCTTTAGTTTTTTACACAAGAAATCCCACCTTCTCCTTGATCATAATAAAATAAAAGATCCACTGATAACAGAGATACACATGCTTTAGACAGAAGATAAGCTGCTTGTAAAAATACAAATTCTGCTGTTAATTTGTAATCAACAAGTCAAAATTTAAAGCTAGAAGATAAAACACCGCTATTAATTTGTAATGAAGCTTACGTGACTTGCTAGCATGTAAAGAAAGAGATTATATGCAGCTTTTGTCCATGGAGTTTCAGTGCGTATGCTAGGAATCCTTGTAACACCCTTGTATAATGGGTAGATCCGAACAATTCTTGGCACAAATTGTACGAGAACAATAAATATCAAGAAGTTCCTTGCGCTTAAAGATCTCGAGCCACCCATTTTCGGAAGATTGATCAAAATTACCACCTGAACAATACACCATTTAAAGCAGGTTTAATACATAGTAGAGATCAAATCATATAGATTCAAAAAGCAATGTGTCAATCAAAGTAAAGTGCATTAATATAAAACTTCAAGGTATGAGAAATAACAATACAACAATCAGTTGCATATCGTGTTTCTCTTACCTGAGGAAATGGAAGAATGGAAATAATGTCCACGAAGAAGTAAGATGACACATATCTCCGGGCGATTGCCCCCAAATCAGTAGCTACCTGTCGTTCTTCGTATATCCGACTGGGACTAACTTCGAATCCAGTAAAGAATTGAAAAACAATATGAACTATGAAAATGATATCGGTAATCAATCGCAAAATGACAGCTGCATTCTGCAACCGTTTGTCCAACCAAAGGCACTTCATATCGTCATTAACCACAGGGATGTAAAAGAACAAAGGATCAAGTGCAACGGAGATCACAGATGAAACCAGGAAAATATAATTACACTTTCGAAGGAATATAGAATGTGGGTTAAGAGCTGCCCTGAAGTTACTTATATATTCTGAAAGAATTTCTCTCCAATGGATTAATAGTTCCTTTCCAGGATTTCTTGTCTGAATCCACTCGTGGGTCCTGAACCAAGCAGAATAAATAAACCAAATATTAAACTAACTAATCAAAATTCAAAGTTACAGAAAACTAAAAGTAGCCATGGCAATTGGCAGTTTAATTCTAATTTGAACCCTAAAAGCGCATATGAAGTGGGCATTCTACTTTCTAGTACTACGCATGCTTAATGCTTCTACATGTAAGCAAGTAGAAAATGAATGTGAGGTTGTCCAAAGTAAAAAGAGTTGAAAGAAGCTAACCTTGGATGAATTCCCTTACTGAATCCCTTCTTTACTGTAAATGCCATTGGTTTTTACACTTTAAACACACACACACCCTCTGTCACTCACACACACACCCTCTGTCACTCACACACACGCACAGAGTAATGGTTTGGGATGAAATTTCAGTCTGAAAAAACAGAAGATGACGACGCAAAGCAAGGCTGTGAAATGGAAGTAAAATTGTAGAACCAGCAGGAAAGGGTCAATAGAACCAGTGAGGTGACTGGTCACTGGCCGCCAGCCACCCTTGGCCTCTCTACTAAAAGAGTTTGGAAAAAGTTGAAGTCAAACTAGTCAATGAAAATATCTAGTGCTACTTCTTGGAAAATACCTGTTACTATGTAATATTGAATATATATGCTGGTCGGGTGATCGGGTTAAAGCAAGTAGTAATTTAACTTAGATTTGTCTTAGAAAAAACTTCTAACAACAGGATACATAAATTTGTATAATTAGTTATGAAACGCGTAAACTCATTCAGTCATCAATGATTATTATAAATAATTCACTTGAACACTGTATAATCATGAGATTTCATAATAGGAGATAGTGTTTGACAAATCTGAATTGTTGGGTTGAGATTTTAATGACTCAAATCTATTCGTCATAAACGTCGACAAATATATAGTTTCGATGCAACAAACATCTCATTTTCAACAAAACAAGAGGCAATCCATTTCCTCTATTCTTCTAATATTCTCCTTTGTGGTCAGTCTTGGTGTTAAGATTCTTAAGATTCGAAAAATTTGTTTGTCATTTCTACTCTACCAATTTTTATACTTATTATGAACAATGAATGTTTCAATAGTTGATATGCATATGATAAGATGAGTAACATGATTTAAATTGAGAATCCCTAAAATCCCGTAGAAATTATAACTTTAACAGAAAAATATTATTATGTCACTATAATAAATTATGATTTCTTTAAATAGGTTTTTTTTTGCAGAAGCATACCCCTACAATTTCAAATTTGCAGAAACATACTCCAAGACTAATTTGTGCACTCTCTAACCATTGACCCACCTCGCTTCACCTTTTTCACTTTTTTCCTCTTATATCATTCTTACACAGTGTCTAATCACATGTCAAAGTCAATTCTCACTCAACACTCTACCTCCCTACCCACCTTCATCACCCTCATTTCTCTCCCTTCTCTCTTCGTCATTTCTTCTTCTCTTTCTTCCTTCCGCAAAATCAGTGTGCTTTCATCGTCTTCTTCATCTTCAAGGAAGGCTTGCAAATATGAGTTTTTTTTTGGAAAGCTTGAAGTTTCATGGGTTTTTTTGTTCATGAGTTTCCTGGCATTTTTATTTGAACAACAACATTCAGGATGTTGTTTGAAGTTCATGTAGTGTACATGATGACTACAAGATGATAGTGTAATGTACTCGAGGACTACATGTGTACTACACGGTGCTCGTGTAGTCACTGTGTAAAACTTCACGCAATGTACACGCTCCTCGTGTTGTAGACCTCATGTATACTACACGATCATCTTATAGTGCATCTGGAACTTCTCTTGCAGTTCACGATACACTATAAGAGCATTGTGTAGCATCTTGTACACTACAAGAAGAGTATACGATCATCATGTAGTGTCATCGTGTACTATACAGGATGACCACAAGATGATCATGGAGTCCTCGTGTACACTACAAGATGTTCGTGAGGTCATCGTGTACACTACACGATTATTGTGTAGTCCTTATATAGTTCACTACAAGAGCATCGTGTAGTGTACACGAGCACTATAAGATGATCATATAGTGACATCGTGTAGTGTACACGAGGACTACATGATCAACATGTGTTCATCATATACACTACACGATTTCTACACGATGATCATATAGTCATCGTGTACACTACACGATGATCATGTAGGCCTCGTGCACACTACAAGATGATTACACGATCATCCTGCAATATTTTATTTCATTCTGTAGTCTCCTTCTACTAACTTCCTTCATTGATGTATACACAGATATGTATGAAGTTCAAATTTTTGTAATCCATGATGGAGATATCAACTAACTGCACTTACCATGAGCTATCGGGCATATTGCATGAAAAAATCTAAATAGACCCCTCAAAGTATGATATGTCCATCAACTTTCTTTATAGAACCCATGTCCCCTGCCCTCATACTGAAATTTTAAATAATAGAGATTTACAATTCTTTGTTAAAGAGAACGAATCAGAATCACTTAGAACTCCATTATTAGTAAGTACCAAGCCAAAAAAATTTCCATCTCAAAGCTGTGTTCCTCAAACCATAACGTCACAACAACCTCGGGTTCCTGAAACTACTGGATTTTATCAAAGCTGGGTTTTTAAAATCACCACATCAGAACAACCTCTGCGTGAAAGCATTCATCACTTTGAGAGTGATTATCATTTTGAAAGTAACTATCATTATGATGATATTTTTTATCATGACCTTGGTGACGATAATGATGATTTCAAGAATGAGGATGTTGATGTTGATGATGATGATGATGAGTTTGATCAAGGGGTGTATGATCATGTCAACCATGTAGATGACCATGATGAAGTCATCCGTGGAGATGGTCATACAACAATTCTAGACTTGAATATTGGTCCCGAACCCGAGACCATTTGTCCTTTGTCATCATGAGCTGATTTGAATGAACAACATCCCGGGCCCAGTGAGCAACTGGCAGATTTGAATCAACTTGTATCAGACACAATAAAAATGGATGAGTTGTATAGTGATAAAGTCGAGGTGGTTAAGATTTGTCGAATGATGGCCATCTAGAGAAATTTTGAGTTTCAGATCTTCAAGTCATCACCTTCATTGTTGGAACTTATATGTGTTGAGAAAACATGCACATAGAGGTTATAGGCCATGAAGCTAAAAAATTGTCCATGCTTGAAAGTTACAAAATTCATCAATACACATACATGCGCATTTGAAGTATTGATATATGAACACTATCAGGCTATATCCACATTCATTGGTCACACTATAAAATCCAAATACACGGGTGTTGATGTGTGTATAGGCCAAAAGAAATAATTGAAGATGTTCGGCTTGATCTTGGTGTCAATATAGGTTACTATAAAGCATGGAGGGCTAGAGAGTATGCTTTGGAATTAGTTCAAGGATCACCTGAAGGTAACTATAGGATGCACCCAGCATATTGTCACATGTCCAGATTTTTTTTTGCCATCATAAGGTCTACACGCCGTGTAAACTACGGCGGGTAAACTGACCTCGTGTACCCATCGTGTAGTGTACCCATCTTGTGTTGACTTCATTTAGTCTTCTTGTACACTACACGATAATTACACAAGATCAGTGTACACATCGTGTAAACTACATGATGGGTACACTGACCTCGTGTAACCATTATGTAGTGTACCCATCCTATACTGACGTCATCGAGATTTCCTGTACACTACAGATGATAGTGTAACCAACGTGTAATGTACATGATGGCTACACGGACCTCATGTACCCATTGTGTAGTATACACGATGGGTACACTGTCCTCGTGTACCCGTCGTGTAGACCATATACTATGTTTATTTTAATACAACAATATTAAATATTTTACAGGGACAACGACACACATAGAGACAGATGAACATAATCATTTTAAATATTTTTTTTATGGCTCTTGGACCCTCTATTCGTGGATTTTCCCACTATATACAGCCTGTCATTGATGTTGATGCAAACGCCTTAAAAGTCAAATACAAAGGTGTATTATTTGTCGCAACAGCAAAAGATGGGAACAACAAAATCTATTGTTATGATTTTTATATAGTGCAAGTGTACACTATCGTCGTCAAGTAATAAATTTCTATAAAAATTGAGTATCGTCCACATGATTGATTGATATTAAATATTGAAATTAACTAAACCTTAATTCTAATTGAGAATGATGAAAAGATGGGAGTTTAATTAAACTAAAACGATAAAGATTTGATAAAGATAAATAATACAAATTTTAATTGATAAAAGATCTAGAGATTCCGATTTCAGCAAACCAAACATGCTCAAAATTTTAAAACTCAATCAATTAATATTTATCAAATTATTGACAACAAATTTCTTTAAAGTAATTATCATCTTTCTCAAGCATCGATAACCATAAATAAAAATATTAATCTCACATCTCAGTGAAGATTAAATGAATTGAACTCATTAAGGACACGAAATTATAATTACGACACTAGATCCATAATTATCTCTAACTTATAAAATTTTAATGGTGTTATAAATAAATATCAAATTTAATCATCATTTCTCATCTCAAAATTAAATCTAAAATCATGCAATAGTTGGTCAGACGATCACAAACATTAATAACAGATTATAACACTCAATAATATTGAATAAATATCTTTTGAATTGAAAATTAGAATTTCTTAACAATCATGGTTTGGTTATGTTGTAGTCTTAGATAAGAAATTTAGAACATACCAAAATAAAAAAAAACATCCTACTAATATTCGTGAACATAGCGAAAAGGGAGAAGAAAAACTAGATTTTGATGATCAATTTGAAGTTCATATCTGTTTCCGGGTTCGATCTTCTTATTCTCCTCTTCAAGAGCTTTCTCCTCTACCTTTCACATCCCAAAAAGTTCTCAAAAAGACCTAAAATATTCTATTTATAAACTAGGGTTTGATGAGGATAAAATAGAAGAAAAAAATGTGGAAAAAGTTACCGCGCCAGCATCGCGGCGCTAGCTTACTGGCTAGGTAGTTAGCGCCCAGCGCTGGGGTGCTGGCAACTAGCTACTACTTGCATATTTTTCCTCTCCAAGAGCTTTCTCTTATTGTTCTCTTCTCCAAGAGCTTCTCCTCTGTCCAGGTCCATCATTTTCTCAATTTCTTCGCATTTTTGCCTTCCAAGTCTTTTAAAATCAACCAAAATGCACAAAAATATTTTACCTACAAAAATAAAAATAAATCAAACAATAACTCTAAAAGAATTAACAAAATTAAAATTAAGATTAACTAAAATATGAGTGTGAAATACATTCATCAAATACCCTCAAACTTAACATTTTACTAGTCCTCGAGCAAAACAAAATAAAAAAATCAAATAAAAAATATTAAACTCTAATTTAGCAAAACTATGGATCAAGTGACGAAAAGTTTCGACTAACTAAACATGCCTCAGAGATTTCAAAATAGCGATAACCCAAGAAAAGTTTCTGAATTATGATCATAAAGCATTTCAACACAAACACCAACTTACAATATAGTTTGTAAAATCCCGAGTACGTGTGTGTTATCTTAAGTCGTCCAACTTCTTTATCTCAAATAAGTTTATGCAACCAAATCTCGAAAAAACGGATCCATTAATCTATAAATAGATTAGAACTCCATATGCCAATTTTTCATGTCACTCTCTTCCAATGTAGGCAAACTACAACACTTTAGATCATTAGGGCTTTCGTAGGCTTGTAATGTATGGCTAGGATTTATGGTAGGATAAATGATAATATTTCGACTCAATCTCCACCCATAGTCACACATGTAATCTAGGAATCAACGAGCTTAACTCAACTTATCTTATAACACCCACAAACTTGTCATTCCACCTTTTGAATAAACCATGCTTAACCATTCATTTTTTTTAATTTGATTTCCTTAAGTTTTTCTTTTCCTTAACGAGCTTTTAGCTAATAGCTCCCAAACCAGTTGGTCTTAGGGTATTAGGTTTTAAGACACCCACTCGAGCTTAGTCACTTAAGTCCAAGAGGCTACGTAATCAAACTTATTCATAATTTTTTTATATCGAAACTCCTCCCATCCACCCAGATTGTCATAGCTCCAAGCATTTTCCCAAAACATCCAAATTCTATGAGTAAAAAGGGTTACTAGGAAAAACTTTTTATAAGATTGCGAAATTATCATGGGTGATAAAAAAATGACTATTTAGGCACAACAGGGATGACTAGGAAAATAATTGTGCACAAGTTAGCTTGTAAAGCTCAAACGGTCTAAACATGGCCTAAAGCATGTCCTAAGTGAAGCGTAGCCTAGAATTTCACCTCGAACAACAATCAAATTGGTTCTAGAATTCTTATGAGATCATAATGATTTCTTAAGTCACATAAACCTTCTCTAAGAAAAAAGATGATCAAACGCTCAAGGCTAGGTCCTCAATATGTCGGGACTTCCTAGTGCAATGCAACCCAATGATTAGTTAAAATACACACCGATACATAAATTTATCATTTTTCTAAAGCTATTAATAATTCAAAATCAATCTCATCATAGGTGTTAGTGTTTACTACAATAGAACGATAAAAAATGAAATTTTAATTAAAGCCACCACCCCCAAACTAAAAACTTTCATTGTCTTCAATGAAAAAAAATACGTAAAGGGAGTAAGTAGAGAGGTTTTCCGTGAATAACAATGAGCTATCATCCTCGCCATTCTCTACATTGTTCATGTTGTCTCCAACTGAAGGGAAAGTGGTGCATGAGCTAAATTTGTCCATAGTTTTTTATTTAATATAAAAACTTGAAGAAAACAAAAAAATAAAATAATTAAAAAAACTAAAAAAATGAAATAACAAAAATAAAATTGAGTTACCTCCAAGTAGCGTTTGCTTTAATGTCTTTAGCCAGGCATAATGATCATTCAGGCTTCACCCGTTGTCCACTGACTTCAGAATTTTCTTTGTGTCAGAAATTGACTAGCCTAAAACTTTTTATTGCTTTCTCAACACCCTCAGCAACTTGTCTTCTTGTTCATCATTTAACGAAGCAGAAATAATGACAGGCAGAGTGGATGCTTCTCTCATAAAGGTGTACCAAAGGTGGAGGTCTAACACCGATGAGTTTTTAATAAATGGTAGGTGTCTAGGTTTACCTTCTCCAAATTCTGCATTATACACTCCCAAACAGCTATTCATATCATTTGAGTGTTTGATTTCTTTGAAGACATTCAAAATTACCTGATCATCTTGCACTCTCAGAATAAGTTCCCCATTTTTACACGTCAATGAGAGTTCTCCCCGTAGCTAAAAATGGTCTACCAAGAATAATTGGAATTTCTTGATTTTCTTCCATGTCAAGAACAATTAAATCAGCTGGGAAGATAAATTTATCCACATTTACCAAAACATTCTCAATAATCTCCAATGGATATCTGATAGACCGATCAACTAACTGTAAAGATATTGTCGCGGGCTTAACTTCTCCAAGACCTAGCTTCTTGTAAACTAAATACGACATCAAATTGATATCAGCCCCAAGATAACATAAAGCCTTTTCAAAATATGATTTCTCAATGGTGCAAGGAATAGTAAAACTCCCAAGGTCCTTCAACTTCGGAGGTAATTTATTCTACAAGATAACACTACACTCTTCAGTAAGTGTAACTGTCTCATACTCCTCTAGCTTTCTCTTGATTTCATCTGTAATCATGTGGTTAATGATGATATGAAGTGCCTTTCGTTGGACAAAAGGTTGCAGAATGCAGCTATCATTTTGCGATTGGTTATCGATATCATTTTCATAGTTCATATTGTTTTTCAATTCTTTACTGGATTCGAAGTTGGTCCCCGTCGGATATATGAAGAACGACAGGTAGCTACTGATTTGGTGGCAATCGCCCGGAGATATTTGTTATCTTACTTCTTCGTGGACATCATTTCCATTCTTCCATTTCTTCAGGTAAGAGGAACACGATATGCAGCTGTCTTGTAGTATTGTTATTTCTCATACCTTAAAGTTTTATATTAATGCACTTTACTTTGATTGTCACATTGATTTTTTGAATCTATATATTATTTGGTCTCTACTATGTATTAATCCTGCTTTAAACTGGTATATTGTTCAGGTGGTAATTTTGATCATTCTTTCGAGAATGGGTGGCTTGAGATCTTTAAGCGCAAGGAACTTCCTAATATTTATTGTTCTCGAACAATTTGTGCCGTGAATTGTTCGGATCTACCCATTATACAAGGGTGTTACAAGGGTTCCTAGCATACGCACTGAAACTCCATGGACAAAAGCTGCATATTATCTCTTTCTTTACATGCTAGCAAGTCATGTAAGTGTCATTAGAAATTAATAGTGGTATTTTATCTTCTAGCTTTAAATTTGACTTGTTGATTACAAATTAACAGCAGAATTTGCATTTTTACAAGCATTTAATCTTCTAGCTAAAGCATGTGTATCTGTATTATCAGTGGATGTTTTCCTTTATTATGATCAAGGAGAAGCTGAGATTTCTTGTATAGAAAACAAAAGAGCAGTTGGGATTGCATGCGTTTAAGATCATACATTTGCTTCCCTAAAAATGCAATCTTTTCCCATGAAATACTAGAAAGCTAAATGAGTTATATTGATCAAAAAATAATATTTATATAGTACATGGGGTATTTATACACATGGATAAGAAAGTTAAAAATACTAAAATACCCTTAAATATCAGAAAAGTAGCAAAGATAAACTATATTATCCAACACTCCCCCTCAAGCTGGCGCATAGATATCAATCATACCTAGCTTGCGAAGAGTAGGACCGACAGGCTTTGTAAGAGCATCAGAAGTTTGCTCAGATGAAGGAACAAACTTTGTAGAGATAGCTCCAGACCGAACGTTCTCTCGAATGAAGTGAATATCAACCTCGATATCCTTGGTTCTTTCATGAAGAACAGAATCTGAAGCTAAAATTAAGGCCAATTTATTGTCACAGTACAATGTGGAAGGTAAACAGGGCAAGAAACCGAGCTCCCCTAGAATAGAATGAAGCCAAAGAACCTCACACGTCCCTTGAGCCATTACCCTGTGTCTGTCTCAGCAGATGACCGAGAAACCACAGACTGCTTCTTGCTTTTTCAGGAGAGAAGATAATTACCATAAAAAGTACAAATACCAGATGTAGATCTCCTATCTGTCTTTGACCCAACATTGTCAGCATCAGTAAATCAAGATACATCAAATGTGTTTTTGGAGGAATAGAAAAGACCAAGGCCCGGACAAGACTTCAAGTATCTCAAAATGTGGTAAATTGCATCCAAATGTGAAGTACGGGGAACATGCATAAACTGGCTCACAAGGCTAACAGAAAAAGCCAGATCAGGACGTGTGTTAGTCAGATAAATTAGTCTTCCAACCAATCTCTGATACATACTCGGATTTGCTAATAGTTCACCTGATTCAGCTGAAAGTTTGACATTCGGATCCATAGGTGTAGATCCAGGTCTACATCCCAACATCCCAGTATCACCAAGCAGGTCAAGAACATACTTTCGCTGTGAGGGAGAGATACCTATCTCAGAGCGAGCAACCCCAATACCCAAAAAATACTTTAGCCCCCAAAATCTTTGATATCAAAAGCTGAACTAAGATCTTTCTTGACCTTAGTAATGCCGATACTGTCATCACCAATCAAGATGATATCATCCACATACACAAAGAGGATGACACATTGCCCTAATGAATTCCGTCTGATAAAACATGTATGATCAGAGTGACATCTAAGAAATCCCAACTCAAGCACCACTGCACTAAACCGAGCAAAACCAAGCCCGCGGAGACTGTTTCAATCCATACAAGGATTTTCGCAGACGACATACTTTCCCTGAATACTCTCCCTCTGCCCGAAAACCCGGAGGCGGATCCATATAAATAATCTCATTCAAATCACCATTCAAGAAGGCATTCTTAACATCCATCTGATGCAAGGGCCAGGAGTGAGAAGCAGCCAAAGACATAATAAGACGAACAGTAGTGAGTTTTACAGCATGAGCAAAGGTTGCATTGAAATCCTTGCTGGGAATCTGAGTAAAACCTTTGGCGACCAGACATGCCTTGTATCGATTAACAGTTCCATCCGCATTATATTTAAGATTCAATACCCAACGACATCCAACCGTTTTCTCCCCCTGAGGCAAAGCAACCAAGTCCCAAGTATGATTAAGTTGCAAGGCTTTCATCTTATCTTG
Organism: Datisca glomerata; assembly: GCA_003255025.1. NCBI lineage: Eukaryota > Viridiplantae > Streptophyta > Magnoliopsida > Cucurbitales > Datiscaceae > Datisca > Datisca glomerata. The sequence continues at coordinate 2,716,347 of QANY01009313.1, read as the reverse complement.
CATGGCGGCCACCCACCGTGGGTCTCGTGTTGCTTCTCTAACAGATCGCAGAATCGCAGTAGAATGAATGTGACTGACAAATTCGTGATAAGAACTGAACAGAGCATTATACGAAATATGATTCTCAATAGGGTGGTCAATAGAACATGATAAAGTGATGCGATTAAGGGGGCGACGGTCCCACAAAGGGTATCGTCGAGAGGGGGAGGATCAGTACCTTCGTTCGTAGATAAGTTCAACACAGGGAGATAAGAGCGACGACTATACACCTTGGTAGGAGGACCTGCAATGGGAGACAAAGAAGTAGAAGAAACAACGGGAGCATCTATATTAGGGGGTTCAAGAATAGGGATAGGATGAGGAAGATCTTCAACAGATGGGACCCCAGTCCTAACACCAATGAAACTAGAAAAGAATGGGGTATTCTCCCAAAAAGTAACATCTAAAGAAGAAATAAACCTTCTAGATGAGGGATCGTAACATCGATACCCTTTGGACTGAGATGAGTATCCATAAATGCGCAACGGATAGACCTATCATCCAACTTTGTTCGAATAGAACTCTTATTTTGAACAAAGCAAACACAACCAAAGACACGAGGAATAATAGGGAAAATGGGTTTTTTCGGGATGAAAAAGACCTAAAGGAGTTTGTCCGCCCAAGATTCGACTAGGAACTCTATTAATCAAATATGTTGCGGTAAGAACAGACATATCCCAAAAAATTTGGGGAATCGACATTCCCTTCAAAAGGCAACAGGAAATGCCCATAAGGTGGCGATTCTCACGCTCAGCTACGCCATTTTGTTCGGGAGTATATAGACATGTAAGCTACTGAAGAATCTCAAGACTAAAAAGATGAGAGACAAGATCACCTGAAATATACTCCCCCCTCCCCGTTATCAGAACGAATCGATCGAACAACAGTTTGATACTGGGTTTTGATCATAGTAAGAAATTGTTTAAGCACATGTGAGACATCAGATTTTTTCCTAAGGAAATAAACTCATGTACATCTAGAAAAGTCATCAATAAATGTGACATAATATCGGTGTCCAGACATAGCAGTAAGAGGAGATGGACCCCAAACATCAGAGTGAATTAAATCAAACGCAGCAACAGATCTATTCATGCGAGAAATATAAGGCTTATGAAAATGTTTCGAAAGCTCGCAAATTTCACATTTAAACTGAAAGTGTTTACATGCATTAATCAACGAAGGAAATAACGAACAAAGATATTGAAAATTGACATGTCCTAAACGAGCATGCCACAAATGTAAGTCTCTAAAAGAAAAGATAACAGGAAAATAAAAAATAATAGAAGAGGCAACTCGAATAATATGATCTGGTGGTTGAAGGGGAGGTGGATCGCCAAAGTAGTATAGTCCATCCCGCTCATAGCCCCTGCCAAAAATCCTCTTCGTACGACGGTCCTGCAAAAATAAAAATGATCAGCCAAAAAAATGACAGCACAATTTAGAGCTTTGGCTAGGCGACTAACAGATAAAAGGTTCATAGCAAATCTAGGCAAATGAAAAACAGAGGTAAGAGTAATTTCAGGAGACAGTTGTACAGTCCATCTACCGCTCACAAAAGTTCGGATAACCATTAGCTAACTGTGCTGAACCTTTAACAGGTTGCAATGGTGTAGAAAAAACTGATAACTCACCAGTCATATGATCATTTGCCCCCGAATCCAAAATCCATGTAGGTGACTCAGTACGAATATGAAGTGCAGTGGGAGTACCTGAGGCAGTGGAGGTAGGAGGACCAGAGACAGGAGCAATAGCAATAGTAGGAGTCTGTTGAGACATAAGACGAGACACCTGAGCCTGTAAACCTGCTACTTGAGAGAGGACAGATGACTCGACCAAATTACTGGTGGCTACAGAAGTATTAGCTACCGTTGCCGATCTAGTGGGTATATTAATCTTTTTTCTGGAATTGAGCGCGCAACTCGGGATGAAGTTTCCAACAAGTATCCTTGATATGACCATTGTTCCCACAAATGATGAAAAAATTTCCTTCCAGCTGGAGGACGAGAACTAGAGAAACCACGAGCACCAAGGGCCATCTGATCATTATTACTAGCAGTGGCAGGGATGGGAGTCGGGACCGAGATAAGACGTCGACTCTCATCTCCATCAACCATGGCAAAGGTCTCAAGCAAGGATGGTACGGGAGAGGAATTAAGGATTTGGGTACGAAGTGACTCAAATTCAGGCTTAAGCCCCATCAGAAATGCATATGTGTGATGATGATCTAGCCTCTTGACTGTTACATGAGCCATTGCCCCAAAGTCACTGACTGGCTCATATTGAGCCATCTCGTCCCATCGTACACGTAAATATCCAAAAAATTGATCAACATTCAATCCATGCAAGGATGGTACATGAGAAGAATTAAGGATTTTGGTACGAAGTGACTCAAATTCAGGCTTAAGCCCCATCAGAAATGCATATGGGTGATGACGATCTAGCCTCTTGACTGCTACATTAGCCATTGTCCCAAAGTCACTGACTGGTTCATATTGAGCTATCTCATCCCACCGTACACGTAAATATCCAAAAAATTGAGCAACATCAATCCAAGTCTCTCCTGATTGTCACTAGCAATCTCCTGATACAACTCAAAATATCGAGCCTCATTCCTTGAATGGGTATACAAGGCAGTCAAAGCATTCCACAAATCGACAACCGTCTCATTATACATAAACATATTATAGACCGAAGACTTCATAGATCCAAATATCCATCCCAATATCAAACAGTTATCAACATCCCACTGGGCTTCCTTTGCATCGTCATCTTTAGGGCGAGGAACATGTCCTTGAAGCCAAAGACTCTTTCCCCGTCCACCAAGAAATAACTTCAACGATCGAGACCAAGCAGTAAAATTTCATCCATTTAAAAGAACACTAATAACTCTTCCACCGGACACAAAATACTGGCTTAGCAACAGCCATAACAGCGACATTTAAAGATTTAGACATCACGAATCCAAGAAAGCAATACAAATTACCAATAAAATCCGATGGAGAGATGAAGAAAGATTGAACACGACCGTTTATATCATCAAAAAGTCACAAAACGAGTGACCAAACTGTGGTCTAAGCCACAACAATCCAAAAAATACAAAAAATCCTAGGTCTGGCCAGCACACAGCCTAGGAAAACCCAACCACTTTGAAAACCAAAGCTGGAAACAGTAAAAAAAGAGCTCCGGCGGCCAGAGGCTGGGCGGCGGCGGGTGGAGGCGGCCGACGTGAGTGGCGGTGGTTGGCGCTGTCTGGTGGCTGAGGCAGTGATGGGTGGCAGATTAGGGTTAGGGTTAGGCTTTGATACCAACTAGAAAGCTAAAAGAGTTATATTGATCAAAAAATAATATTTAGATAGTACATGGGGTATTTTTACACATGGATAAGAAAGTTAAAAATACTAAAATATCCCTAAATATCATAAAAGTAGCAAAGATAAATAATATTATCCAACAGAAGTTTGCTGATCATCAATCATCTTTCTGGTATTTTAGGTACTTGGAGCCTTTTGGTACTTCTGTTCCATTGAAAGGGAGATAAGATGTTGGCAAGAAGCGTGTGAAAGTCATGGTGGTTGTATCTTTGGTTTCTTCTCCTGTTCTGACAGTACTGTAGATGCTGAAATCCTACGTGATCTTTGCCCTATTGACAATCCAAATACAAAACTTTTTGACTTTGGTATATTTCTGGATGCTCCTCAATCTGGTATTGTGGAGTCTGTCTATTTTCCACAAAAGTTCTTTCATTGTTTCTGGTGGTGCCTGCGAAATCTGAGGTTTGTGCCAATTCCTTTTCCTCTTGGCTTAGGATCCGTTTCCGTGCTTCTTATAAGATTTTGATTTCTTCCCCCTACTTATCTTTTGCTCTCAACATATTACACTATTGACAAATGATAAAGATGGATGGAAAAGAAAGTTCATAGCACAAAGGAATGGAGTTTCTCTATAACCATTTGTTCTAGGCTTCTTAATCTTGGGTCAATTTTCTTTGAGCTCTATGTCTTTCCCCTGTTCTGTTATAAGAGACAGTAGTACATCTTTCAATAACCGATATTATGTTATAGTGAAGATATAGTTTCTACTTAGCTTCTGATATACATATTTGCTTCACTTTTGCTGTTCTCTTGGTCAAAACCTCGAGACAAGTACCTATATATGGGAAAACGTCTTTGCAGTGTTTATCTCCACCTTCAGATTGGTTTCATTTTTATATTTTATTGGAAACTTGCAGGTCTGTACAATTTTTCCCCTCTCGATTCATAGTTCCTAGCGAACTAGTTATGTTGATATTGCATTGAGATGGTTTCTATGTGAGCTTTACGATTTGAATTTTGTCACAAACGTACCTGCAATTGGAAACTGTAAAATCAGAGGAGATAAGAACGGAGAAGAGGGCAAAAGCACGAGATGTAGAGTTATGGATGTCACACTATGCACTACCTGAGTGTATAAGGAAGCCAATGAAGCAATCCGTACAAATGAAATGGCAAGAAATAAAAATTATTGATGTCATGAATCTGATGCGGATTCTTCCAATGGATCTCTCCAGGGATGTGAAGCGTTTTATAGGCCTGCATTTGCTAAAGAGAGAGTTCTTCTGCTAAATTAATTATTCAAGAAATATTATTTCTTGTTCTCATGAAAAGAAAGAAAATTATTGCAAAGGATTTTCTTTTAGCTTTTATGAATTTCCACCCTGAATGTTTGAAGGTATTATTCTTTGAGAAAATGGATGATCGACTGCTTGGTGTGATATGTGACTGTCTGAAGCTAAAGTGCTACGCAAAAGAGTTTCTTCATTTCCCGGGAGGGAGAGCCTGTTGATCAGATGCTCTTCATCATTAGAGGAAGGCTCATAAGCAACACAATCAGTGAAGGCTTTTCTCCTCTTATCTCACAGCTGGCGACCATTATGATCTACATATTCTACGTTGTGGATGGGGTCAACACGCCACATCAGGACTCCCCACTACAAACACAACTGTACAATCCATTACAAAAGTTGAAGCCTTTTCTCTTTCAGTCAATGACTGGAAGACTGTAGTTATTGAGTTTGAGCAAGAACTGAATTTCAACCTTCTACGGCACTCTTATAGGTATGGTTCCATAAACTGGAGAACTTAGGCGGCTTGCTTCATACAAGCAGCATGGCGCCGTTATGTCAAAAAGAAGTTTTGGAAATCTCTTCAGGAAGAAGAGAATAGGTTGCAAGATGCTTTCGCTAAATCAGATGGAACCTCTACTAGTTTAGGTACCACAATTTATGCATCTCGCTTTGCTGTTAATGCACTTCATGCTTTACGATGCAATGCTACACAAGGTTTCCTCAGAGAATACCACCAGTGCTCCTTCAGAAACCGGCTGGACTTGATTTCAGTTATGAAGAAACTAGGTAAATGTGATGATTATTTGTTGTTTAACTTGATAATTAGTGTTATATGAAGGGGAGATAAAAAAAAAGTTGTACATTATCAGTATTGTTTAACATGTATAACAAGCTAGATCGAAAAGAAGTATTTGAAATCTGAAGAGATGATCTTGAATCAAAGTGCCTTGGAGTCACAGGTCAGCTGATCCAGCACTTGATTTTGAGCTTTAAACGAAACATATCTTCTATGCTTTCTCTTTGCTGTAATATAAATCTGCTGTGACATATGATCTGTTCATGTAACTTTCGGATAAAATTACCTCGTTGTTTTGACTTTCTCGTTTCGTCAGAGTAGATAACGAAAATGAAATGATGTACAAATAAACATATGGGTGAGATTGTGAATGCAGGTATTGCAAGGGTTTGTGAGTGACTCTAGTCTAGTAAATAACATAATTATGTTACCAAGAAAGTGTGTCGTTTTGGTATGCAGAACAGGAACGAGAACGGGAACATAATACGCTACTTGTCCTGGAAAGTGGTACTTGGTGTGTAGGCTTCTTCAGATAGGTGGAAAAATATATGTTTATCCATAACACTATATTTCTGTTACCATGTACTTAATAAAATTAGCATATTATATCATTCAGAAGTAGTTTAAGTTTATAGGTAACGCTACTTATGTGAAGAAAATGCAATTAACAAACTAATGTACTAAATGATTTGGTAAGAAAACAATAATTTAAGTGAAGTTCTAACACATCCGTCGTTGTATTTATAGCGTTGCTTATTATGTTTGGATCTTCAAAATCACTGTTCCAAACTGCTAGCGATCCGAAATGGAACAAGCTATTTGTACTGTCTTGTTTGATTGCAGTTTCATTGGATCCATTATTCTTCTATGTTCCTGTGATTGATGATGTTAAGAAATGTCTTCGATTGGATGATAAGATGGAGATAATAACTAGCGTTTTGCGTTCATTCACGGATATTTTTACATAATGCATATTATTTTCCAATTTCGTACTGGATTTATTGCTCCATCTTCTCGAGTATTTGGAAGAGGTGTTTTAGTTGAAGATGCTTGGGCAATAGCAAGGAGGTATCTGTCATCGTACTTTCTAATTGACATTCTTGCAGTCCTTCCACTGCCACAGGTGAGCAAAGTTCTTCTTTACGAGTTATTTGTTTTACATGTTTGAAATTTATATTACTTTCTAACTGGTAGCTTGTTGTGATACATGCGTAGGTGGTGATTTTAATAGTCATTCCAAAAATGGGAGGCTCGAGATCATTGAACACAAAGAACCTATTGAAATTTATTATTTTCTTTCAATATATCCCCAGGTTTTACAGAATCTATCCATTGTACAAAGAAGTCACAAGGACTTCCGGTATTCTCACCGAAACTGCGTGGGCTGGAGCTGCGTTCAATCTTTTCCTTTACATGCTAGCTAGTCATGTAAGTAATGTTTTTTCTTTTGTATGATATTCATGTTCATTTCTAGCTATATGATGTATCGGGATAATCGATCTTACTGTTATCAGTAACATACGGAGAGGAGAGAGAGAAAGAGAGAGATGGAGAGAGAAAAACAAGAAAAATTTGTTTCTCCTCTCCATTCTCTCTTTATCTCTCCTCCCAGTATGTTACTGTTAACATAACGTAGCATGACTCATGATCTAGAGGAAAATGTACACTTCTCATTTCATATCTTTAATACTGCATCTACATTATGGACTTATTACTAAAAAATGCTATGTTAGCACCGCTACGAGTTGACAGTGTATATATGACTCATTTTAAACATGATAAAAATGAATATGTAAGTGGAAAATAAACATTACATTCTAATGTGTAGGAGTGGTCCTACCAAAGTGTGTTGCCACGTCATAATGGTGCTAAGCACCGTGATTCTACATACCATTGCTTTTTAATATCAGATACTTGGAGCATTTCTAGTACTTGTTTATGTTACTGTCCGCAAGGACATAGTGGAAGTAGAGAGAAAGAGAGACGTTAGGAGAGAGAAACTGAGAAAAGTTTCTCTCTCCTCTCAGTTCTCTCTTTCTCTCCTCCGAGTATGCTACTATTAACAGTAACGTTGTAGCATGACCCATGATCTAGTGGGAAATGTACACTTCTCATCACACATTTTAACATGCAATGGCATTATGGACATATTATTGCAACTGTACTGTTTGGCCGAAATATCCACAAGGTCTTCTGATTTTCAAGTGATTTGATATCAGATTCTCGGAGCATTCTGGTACTTGTTTTCTATAGAACGAGAAACTGTTTGCTGGCAAAGAGCTTGCAGGAAGCAGACTACCTGCGATGTTCAGTCGTTGTACTATGATAGTCATGTATTAGGGAATCCGTCATTTTGGAATGACTCTGGTCCAATACAAGATGAAGACAAGACATGATTCGATTTTGGAATATATCTCAATGCTCTTCAATCTTACGGGTAGAGTCGATAGATTTTCCTCAGAAGTTCTTTTATTGTTTCTGGTGGGGACTTAGAAATCTCAGGTATGCAGCACTGTCTATAATAGATTCATGCAGAAACACATTAACAATTCCTCATTATTTTCCTCAGTTTATATTAGAAAATAGTCTTATTTTAAGCTTTCTGATGAACTTGGTGTGCTATTATTACGATGATGAATGCATGGTTTTGATGTTGTTGAGGTTGTTGCGGTTAAAATTGACTGAATATGACAAACTGAATCTTTTTGGATGCAGCTCTCTTGGTCGAAATATTACAACCAGTACCTATGTATGGGAAATACTTATTGGAAAAGATGGAGAAGAGAAAAGAAAAAAATTAAAGAGAAAGAAAAGAAAAGTCAAAGAGAAATGTGAATGAAAATGTGTTGAGTAGTAGCTTGGGTTTATAAATCCAACACTCATGCCTTCGGGTTATTCTCAAGGGGCACCTCATATTTTGTGGATTTATTACTAAAAAATGCTATGTTAGCACCGTCAACAATCTAAAGACAATAACAATGGAGTAATTGACGGTCAAAACCTTACATGCTGAGAAATCGAAAAAATTCAAAGGAAACAATTTCAACAATGGCAATAAAAGATGCTTTTCTATCTGACTACCCCGAACCTGGCTCACCTACTGACGGGTGACATTCCTATGACACCAAAGGAGGGACATACGAAGGAGATTGCATTTGCGAGGGAAGCTTGGGTCCATTTAGATTTTCTTTTCCAGAACTACATTTTGAACGACCTGGTAGACACACTTTACAACATCTACTCGATGTTTAAAACGGCGAAGGAACTATGGAAGCCTTGGAGAAAAAGTGTAAAATCGAGGATGTTGAAACCAAGAAGTATATCGTCGGGAAATTCTTGAAGTATGAAATGGATGATAAGAACACGATCATAAATCAAGTGGAGGAATTGCACATCATCTTCAATAATATGAAAGTCAAAGGGATGATCGTGAATGAGCCATTTCAAGTCACCTCGATTATTGAAAAGTTGTCGCCATTGTGGAAGGATTTCAAAAGCTATTTGTAGCACAAGCGTAAGGATCTTAGCATGGAAGATCTGATTGTCCGGCTAAGGATAGAGGAAGACAACCGGGGAAACGAAAAGAAAGCAATGTGGGTGACCCATGGGATGAAAGCTAATGTGGTAGAAGGCAACAAATCCAATCAGCCGAGCAAGAAAAGGAAGACACCGCCGAGCGAAGGTAATTCAGGAAATGCATTAAGGGCAGTTGTTGGGTGTGTGGTAAAGCCGGACATAGGGCAAATGTTGTCATTTTAAAAAATATCATAACGATTAACCAACCCCGTAACGGCGGAAAAAATGAACCAAGCAAACATAATGGAGATAGATGATCTTTGTGCTATGATTTCTGAGATTTGTGTGGTCACTGACACCAAGGAATGATGGGTCGACACTAGTGCGACGAAGCACGTGTGCAGTGAACGAACGGTTTTCTCAACTTATTCAAAGGTTGAAAAATATGAAGTTCTCTATATGGGGAACGCCTCAGAAGCTGTTGTTAAGGGAAAGGGAAATGTTGTGCTGAAGCTCATATTCAAAAAACAACTCACTCTCCCGGATGTCCTGCATGTGCCTGAAATTCATAGAAATTTGATTTCAGAATTTCTTTTATGTAAGAATGGATTCAAACTTGTCTTTGATGCTAACAAGTTTATTCTGACTAAGGAAGGTATGTTTGTTAGGAAGGGTTATAGTTCTAATGGTATTTTTTAAACTTAATGTGTCTGCTGTAACTCTTGCTATTATTAATAAGAATTCTGCTTCTTCCGTTTATATTGCTGAACTGTCTAATATTTGGCATGCTAGATTATGATGTGACAATTTTTTTTATCTCTACAATGTATGATTAATTTCAAACTTCTGCCTAGATTTAGCCTAGTAAAAGGAAATACATTTAAAATCTGCGTAGAATCTAAATTTGCAAGTTAATCGTTTAAATATGTAGAAAGAACGAATGACTTACTTGATTGGATACGTAGAATTTATGTGATGAAATTAACACCTAGTAGGGGAGGTAGAAAATATTTTGTTACGTTTATTGATGGTTTCAGTAAATATTGTTATGTATATCTGCTTCATATAAAAGATGAGACTTTGGATATGTTTAAGATATACAAGTCTGAAGTTGAAAATCAAGTTGGTAAAAATATCAAAGTGCTTAGATCTGATCAACGTGGAGAATATGACTCCACTATGCTATCTGAATTATGTGGTCAACGTGAAATTGTGCATCAGACTACTGCACCTTATACACCTTAACATAATGGGGTGGTTGAAAAAAAAATAGAAATGCGAAAAATATGGTGAACAGTTTCGGATTACCCCATAATTTGTGGGGGTGGCCTTGCTTATGGCAAGATTCCACATAAGAAGACTAACAATTCTCCTTCTGAAGAGTGGAAAAGGAAGTTGCCTTCATATAAAATCCTAAAAGTGTGAGGGGAAGCCTTGCTTACGGCAAACACCATACTGAACAAGATTTTACATAAGGAGACTAATGAGTCTCCTTATGAAGAGTGAAAAGGGAAGTTGCATTTATATAAAATCCTAAAAGTGTGCGGGTGTCTCGTAAAAGTACAAGTACCGTTGCCAAAGAGAGTCAAACTTGGACCTAATATTGTTGACTGTGTTTTCATTGAACAGTGCTGCATATAGATTTTTGGTAATTAAGTAAAAAATTTCTGACATAAGTACTAATACTATAATGGAGTCCATTAATGCCAAATTCTTTGAGAATGTGTTTCCTTTTAAGGAAGGAAGACACAGACAAACTGCCAAACGAGATTTAGAAGAAAGTTCTTCTAGAGCTCAGATAGATGAAGAATCTGAACCTGAGCTTAAAAGAAGTAAAAGAGCTAAAACGAGTATCTCATTTGGTACATAGTGTCTAACATATTTGACGGAGGTCGAACCTCAAACCTATAAGGAGACAATGTCCAACCTTGAGGCTCCTTTTTGGAAGGAAGCAGTTGATAATGAGATAGATTCCATTTTGTAAAATAACACATAAATGTTGGTTGATCTCCCTCTTGGGAATAAACCAATAGGTTGTGAATGGATCTTCAAAAGAAAGCTGAGAGTTGATGGTACTATTGAAAAGTATAAAGCTCGGTTGGTAGCTAAGGGATACCGACAAAAGGAAGGTATAGACTTTTTCGATACCTATTGTCCTTTAACAAGAATCACATCTATCAAGATGCTGATCGCACTAACAGCTTTGCATAATTTGGAAATTCACCAAATGGATGTAAAGACTGCTTTCATGAATAAAGAATTAGATGAAGAAATCTATATGGAACAGCCCGAAGGGTTCGTGGTTAAAGGCCAAGAACGAAAAGTTTGTAAACTTGTTAAATCCCTTTATAGGTTAAAACAAGCGTCAAAACAATGACATGGAAATTTTGATCACACTATGTTATCTAATGGCTTTAAGATAAATGTGTCTATATTAAAGGTGCTAATGATCAATTCATCATAGTATGCTTATATGTAGATGACATAGATATAATATATTCTACTGAGAGGATGTTGAATTCTAACTTTGACATGAAAGACTTAGGTCTAGTAGATGTCATTTTGGAATTCAAGTAAAGTGAATTAAAAATGAATGCATCATTACTCAATCTCATTATGTAGAAAAGATCCCAAAGAGGTTTGGGCAATATGAAAGAAAAACTATAGTAACTCCTTTCGACCCAAACTGTAAGTTGAGGAAGAATGATGGAGTTAGAGTATCTCAATTGGAGTACTCACAAATAATTGAGAGTTTAATGTATGGACAGCTAATGCGTTCCACTTATTGAACATGAATCTATGGTCGGTTCGCGACCCCTAGATACCGAAGGAGTCCTTGGGGTGATCTCGTAGTTCCTATGGGGTGGAGATGATGGGGTCGGCCCATGGATTTTCCTTCCTTTTGCCGCATTTCGCTCAAAGGGTTGAAGGGAGATAGTGCATCATCATGAACTGCATTGGGCCTGATATAGCCTATTCAGTAGGAAGGCTTGCAAAATATACAAGTAATCCTCGACGTGATCATTGGAGTGCATTAGTTAGAGTGGTAAAGTACTTAAAGTTCACTATGATTGCACTACTCAAACTATCCACCTTTGATAGAAGGACTTACTGATGCTAACTGGATTTTTGACAGTTTAGAGACTAAATCTACTAGTGGATATGTTTTTACCTTAAGTGGTTGAGCTTTGTCGTGGAGGTCTACTAAGCAAACTTGTATAGTTCAGTCAATTATGGAATCCGAATTCATAGTTTTGGACAAGCTTGCGAAGAGGCTGAGTGACTCAGAAATTTTCTAGAAGATATTCTTGTGTGGCCAAAACCTGTGTCGGCAATATCTGTCCATTGTGACAATATGGCTTTGATCTTTAGGGTTAAAAATAATGTGTATAATGGTAAGTCTAGATATATTAGATGAAGACATAATATCATTAACCAATTGCTCTCTAATGGGGTGATTTTCTTAGACTTTATAAGGTCAAAGGAGAATCTTGTTGATCCTCTGACAAAAGGTTTGTCAAGGGAACTAATAAAGCAAACATTGGGGGGAATCGGGCTAAAGCCTATTCAATGAATCATTTAGATGGTAACATAACCTAGTTGAGTGGAGATCCAAAAATCTAGGTTCAATAGGCAAACTGGTAGGAATGATTTAAATTAACACACTGAGAAACTTATGGTTTCTTCCTGTTCCTATGATGTAAAGATAGTGTTTTGTCTATCGACGTAAAATGGTATACATAAGTATTTAATGACATTTATGTCTTGCTTGCAAGAGGAGTAGTGACGAAATACTCTTAATCTTTGTCACCCATATGAGAGTAGAAGTGGGATCGCTTCTATGAGAGGTCTCGATGACTTTACCTTGCTAAAGCTTATGACGATCGTGGGATCTGTCATGACCAAAATGAACAAAAATATATGAACTCAGATGTATTAAAAGGAGAGGTGTGAAATTTGTTGTCTCGGTTTATCTCAGAGGAAGTTCAGTTCGAGAACAAAGTTCACTGTTCTTCACAATAAATCTAATGAATTTTCACTATGGTAGGTTCAAGTCCAAAAGACACCTCTCCTGATGCATATCTCATCTGCTGTCTCTCTCATGTTGTTGTCTAGTTATGACACATTTAATTCATGTGGGGGATTATTGGAAAAGATAGAGAAGAGAAAAGAAAAAAAATAAAAGAGAAAGAAAATAAAAGTCAAAGAGAATTGTGAATGAAAGTGTGTGTTGAGTAGTAGTGTGAGATTTAGTCTCACATTGGAAATTCAAAGAAAAATTGTTGGGTTTATAAACTCAACACTCATGCCTTGGGTTAGGCCCCAAGGGCACCCCACATTTTCTCGAAAAGGGATGACTTAGATGGCACATGGTCCTCCCCTCACACGCGCACGCCTCCGCCGCCGTCCCTTCTGACCGGCCGACCTAGCTCGGTTTGATTCGATTCGGTCCGGTCTGGATCAAAGAATTAATTTTTTACATAAAATTTCTCTTCATCAAATTCTTGGAGATGAAGGCTTATCTGCAGAAGATAAACATAAAATATCTCTAATAGTTGCTATTTTATCGGCATTATTTGCAGAAGATAAATAGAATATTCAATTGATCTCCATTATCCCAAAAATTGTGCAACAATCTTATCAACATGATCTACATGATTTTTCTCAACGGCTTTGCTTGGACTCCAAGCTATTTTTCGATTAATACACTGAAAAATAACATTGTTTTTAACACCAACATTTTCACTATTACATCGTGCATAATTGAGAGAGAGAAATACAAAGAGTTTTGTGAGGGCTGAGGTTCTTGGTTGCTGTACTCAGTTTAAGTGTGTTGAATCCTACAGAGACGATTCATCGTAGTTTCCAAGCACTGAGTGGAGATTGTAATTGTTTCACTTCTCTTGTAATCGTTCTTGGTTTATGAAAGCTTATTGCTCTATATCCACATACAACAATACTGTTTGCAGTTGCCATTTCCATATTTGGGTTGGTCTTATTTTCCTTTCTCCTTGAGAATATGCAGGCTCGTACTAACTATCATTCCTGTTAATCTGAATGAGTTTTCAAAAGAAAAAAAAAAGTTGATAGAAAACAATGATGTTTTTGAAAAAAAAACAAATAGAATATCATTTAGAAACAACTTTAAATTAAAAAAGAACAAAAGACGCGTTTGATAAAGACATGTTTTGGGGTGGAGATTTGTATTGACAAAATGGGGATGGTTTTGGATGGTGTGAAAACAAATATATTTACAATCAACAACAACAAGGTTAAAGGAGATGAAGGTGAAAATGAGAGATGTAGAACAATGGATGTCACACAGATTGCTACCGGAGAGTCTGAGGGAGAGGATTAGAAGGTACGAGTGTTAAGCATCTTTATATAGAAAGTTAAGGGTAAACCCTATTTTATGATTGGTCAATCAACGATTGCCAAGTGTAAGTAGAGGTCAATGTATAGGACGCTGTCACGTGTTCCTAGGTTCATCTTCAACGAGAGGACGATGCATCTGAAGTCTACTGAGGAAGTCATGATGGCGGAACGATATGACGAGACTCATCCTAACCCTACCAAGTTCTATGCCTCTAATTAATTCCCAAGGCGGTAAGAGTCCATCCAAGTCTTGTCACTTGACTTGACAGTTATGGATAAATAATCACAGGGGTACGACTAGTGCAGGTGGACCTCGCGGATATGTCCAAGGTAGAAAACTCATGTATAAACATTAGCCCCCTATGTAAGTTCAAATGAGTAGCACTTGAACTTGTACATAGTCTCGGTGTGTGTTATTATCTTACTTGATGAGTCACCAAATTGTGAGATGTTCAATTGTGATGACGAATGTTTCTTCACTAAATCAGTCATGCATGGTCATCTTCATTGCTGTAGCCCCCAGTTGAATGTGATGATATATCAATTGCTTTCATTTAGCCTCCAATAAGAGATGTAAGAAGTAGTTGACTATAGTGAGCCTCACTCAAAGTCTGATCATGGCGATATTCACTGAAGAATGACTAGCTAAAAAATATATATACACTAGCAATGCACAACCTTATGTTCAATGTTAGCACGAGTGAGTATACATGATAATATTTATATCATATGAATGTTCACGATGTGTGTTCAGATGCCAATGTATCATAACAAGTCAACAAATTCAAACAACATTCTTTAACTATATCATGGTCATATATGACATACGTCTCAATGATACATTCATATTTAACATTACTAGAGATAATTCATCAGAGTCATTACAATTGCTTTCCAATATTAATGATACGGGAGAATTGATCGAGAAAAACTCACCAGATAGTAGTTTAACCAATGCAACATAACATCAAGGCAACATATTACCAAGAGAAAATCTAATCATGGCAGAGTTCGTCTAGAAATTGCTCGCCGGAAGGTCAACACGCTGAAGAGTCATCTTTAAATGATTCGACCCATGAAAGTGTATATACGTAAGAACCTGCATGATAATGCCTAAGAATGTACATATATACATGAAATTATAATCAAGCTTCCCAAGAGGGCACGTACTTATGTGATCATTTAAACTATTTGTAATTGTCATGCTTAAAGGGATACTCATTCCTACTTTGGATTTTTATTATTCATCAGTTCTTACTTTGAACTTTTATTTAACATACTCATTTGTTCCTAGTTTGAACCTCCCTACTTTGTACTTATGTCGTCCTTACACACGACTTTTAGCATAAGTATATCCATGATAAATTTCTAAGTTAGATTTAATCCATACGCCAACGACCATATTCTATGGTAACAAGAAAAGCAATAATAACTTGTGTATTTCAAACATGTTATAGAGGCAAATCTTTATTGCATTCAGGGACAAACTTCATTGAAACATCTTAAATGCGTTTCAGGAATAACCTTTACCGAAACGTCTTAAACGCGCTCCAGGAACAAACTTCGCTTAAACGTCTTAAACGTGTTACATGAACTAACTTTGTTGAAACTTCTTAAACACGTTATAGGAACTAACTTCGTTGAAATGAATTAAACGCGTTCTAGGAGCGAACTTTGCTGAAACATCTTAAATACGTTTCAGGAACTAACTTTGCTGAAATGTCTTAAACGCGTTACAGGAACAAACTTCGCTGAAACATCTTATATACATTTCAAGAACTAATTTTACTGAAATGTCTTAAACGTGTTCCAGGAACAAATTTCGTTGAAACTTCTTAATGCATTTTAGGAATAAACTTTACCGAAATGTATTGAATACATTCGCGGATAACTAACCCATTATAAGTTGTTGGGTTATTTTGATAACTACAAAATTCGAAGTAAAACTTACGATGCCAAACGTCTTTCTATTCTAAGTCACCCCTCATGACAAGTTTTATTGTTACCTCGGGTGCACTTAATGGTAATTTTTGCTCAACAGTCCTAAGTCACCCCTCGTGTTAATTTTGTCGTTACCTGGGGTGCACTTAACTATGATTTTTGCTCAACAGTCCTAAGCCACCCCTTGTGGTAATTTTGTTATTACCTCGCATGCACTTAGCGGTAATCTTTGCTCCACATTCCTAAGTCACCACTCGTGGTAATTTTGTCGTTACCTCAGGTGCACTTAGCCATAATTTTTACTTAACAGTCCTAAGTCACCCCTTGTGGTAATTTTTTCGTTACCTCGGGTGCACTTAGCGGTGATTTTTGCTCAACAGTCCTAGGCCACCCCTCGTGGTAATTTTATCGTTACTTTGGGTGCATTTAGCAGTAATTTTTGCTCAACAGTCCTAAGTTACCCCTCGTGGTAATTTTGTCGTTATCTCAGGTGCACTTAGCGGTAATTTTTGCTCAACGGTCCTAAGTCACCCCTCATGGTAATTTTGTCATTACCTTAAGTGCACTTAGCCGTAATTTTTGCTCAACTGTCCTAAGTCACCCCTCGTTGCAATTTTGTCGTTACCTCGGGTGCACTTAGCGGTGAATCATCAACCCGCCTATTAAGGTGATTTTATTATCACCGAGGCAGCAATTGACCTGGAATACTCTGCTTGAGGCACCAGACATGGTTATTTCCTGTTATCATGGGTGTACAAAACCAACATAAAAATATTTCATCTATGTGGTATTACTGATATACCTAGAGGAGGCTAAAAGCCCCTTTCACAATGATAATGTAGCTATGGACGATAAAATTCTCATAGAAAACAAGTCCTTATTCTTGTTGTCTCGATTATTGGTCAAAAGGAGAATCTCCCAGTAAAAAAGAAAACTGGTTATGAGAGCAGATCTTCCAACCAAATATGATTGTGTAGTATACATCACAAAGAATATTTATAAATTGATATCTTCCCCTCTTTTCGCAGCGATAAGAAATATAAGCCATCATTATTTTTGCCATGACTAAATTCAATAATGACTTAAAGACTATGGGTTAATATAGAATAGCAAATATATATCTAGAATTCCTCATATGCATACTAGAGCCTCCTTTAGTTGTGATTCAGATTGATGTGACAGAGATTATGAGACAGTGTGAATAATAAATAATTCTATAAATACGTACAATAATTGGATTGATAAATCCATGAATACCCATAATAAATTAGTGGATAATTTGTATATCTCCATGATGAGCTTAATAATAAGTCCAGAAAATCTCCATGATAACTTGATTAATAAATCCAGAAATCCCTTTGGAGAGTGACGTGTAAGATGAATAAAATCCATAATTTTCATGACTAGATGATAAACAAGTCAATAAATCCTCATAATTTGTTCTGTCCAAAAAGTCCTCGTATGTGAAGGAAAATATATGTCCATGATGACAAAGTGAATTAGGCGTAACAAGTGCCAAACTCTTGTAGCGAATATCAGATCAAATATAATTTAAACACATATATGATATAAAATATGTTAATCAAATATGTAAATTAATAAGAGAGATTAAAGAATAAAAGAATGTATATTATTTTTTTCTTATATAAACACGCTCGACTTATAAATTTAATACAATCTAGATGCATATTCAACTCGCATAAAGATAATCATATATGCATGAGAGTGTTACTCTAGTGAATTATAGGTAGTTAAGCATGCGTTATGAATGAAGATATGAGTTCAGGCTATTTTTTAGCCTTTCTAATAAAATGATTGTGTTAGAAAACTAGCCAAATCAAATATAAGCTCTTTAAGGTATCAAAATCTAAACATGCTTTCGATAGATAAAATGCATAATGCATTTTAGTCTTGATAATTCATTTAGATGATTGAAATAAGAATAAAGCATAATGTGTTGATAAAAATGATAGAACACCAAAGTATTGCTAATGCACAAGAATCAAATAAACATTATATTTATCATTAAAGTTTGACATGAATTTGATATTACCTGATTAGTACTGAAACGTACTTGGCCGATGCATATCAAATTATTAACAAGGAGTCAATTTAGTTTGTATATGATTCGTAAGATTGATGATAATCCCATATTATCCACAATAGGGTCAAGTTATAAAATTATTCAAGATAGATGATCTAAACATGATAAATGTAATTTCTATAATTACATTAGAGCGTGATAAAATTTAAACATGAGGAGCCAATTAATTATGCCTCACATAATTAACGTAAAATCAATTTCTACTAATTATTTAATATACTTGAACAACCGTGTAAATATATTATTTAAGACATTATACGATAAGTTCATGCAATCATCAAATTTTATTTTGAACAATAAAATATGTATTTAAAGACAAAAAAATAATTAAAAAAATACTTAACTTGCAATTTGGTGTCCTACGTTTGTTTGCATACAGTCGGTGACCTGTGCAATTGAGACTCGGTAATATAACAGTGACTGAATTTGTGAAGGCTTTTTCATTGGGGATTGTTGGGCTTGTGAAAAGAATCATGTCCTGGCCCTTTGAAAAAATCAATGGCCAGGCGTTGGGTTGCTGGAAGGAAGGAGTTAGCCCATAGGGCCGCGGGCCAAGGATGACTAAGCAAGGGTAGTGACCGGGGCGCATATTGGGTCGTGGGTCTTCCAGCGGGTTGTGCTTGGTGGACAGAGCGATCGGGTCAAGTACGAGTTGCCAGTCGAACGTGGGTCGAGCATAAACCACCTAGGCCATGCTCATTGGGCTTCATGGTGATCTGTGGGCTGGCCTGCTTTCTTGGTGTCTCGACTCGGAGCTGAACGGTTCAGGTAGGTCAGCCCGGATCCTGCAACACAGGTAAGGACGAAGTAGCCACCGATGACGGCGCTTGCAGCCATCTCCCGCGGCCCTTTTTGACCAGAAACACCTCAAAATTAACATAAAATCCTGTCTGAATCCTTTTATAGGAATTTTGAAACCTAAAAATGCCTCACTTGACGTAGATATAAGATTTAGAGATAAAAAATGGAGTAGGCATTTTTCATCATTCGCATCGATTATGGTGGCCGTGTTCGATGCTGATGTCTTCTCCAGAGAATATCTGAGGTCATGAAGTGCATCTTCATCAGGTAGTCATCGTTTGTGCTCCACGGCAGCCACCTCTCTCGTCGATTTCTCATGCTATGCTTAATTTTTTTTTCTTTTTTTTTCTAAAAAAAATTTCATATTCAAAATTCCATATCTGAATCTGAATGCAGAACTCCTCCATATTCCTTCACAACGACTCTCTTCCGACAGACCACTCCTAGAGTCACCATTATTTCAGAGATGAATTCCAATTCGGATCGGGTTGAGAACAAATAGTAGCCTAGTCATTGGAGAAGCCATGCGAATGTGGAGGTATAGCATGGAGGAAATGATGAGCATCTTTAGCGGCCTAGACGATGACAACAGCAGGAAAACACACCTCGCCAAGGAGAGGGAGAGTGAGAGAGAGCCCCCAAATGTGTGGTTATAATGTCAAAATATCTAACTCCTTCAATAAGAGTGTGAAGAATCTTTATATATAAAGTAAGGGGTAAGCGCTATTTTATGATTGGTCAATCAATGATTTCCAAGTGTAAGTAGAGGTCAATGTATAAGACGCTGCCACGTGTTCCGAAGTTCATCCTTAACGAGAGGACAACACATCTAAAGTCTATTGAGGAGGTCATGATGGCGGACCGACACGACGAGCCTCATCCTAATCCTACCAAGTCGTATTCCACAAATTCATTTCCAAGGCGGTAAGAGTCCATCCAAGTCTTGTCACTTGACTTGACGATTACGGGTAAATAATCACAGGAGTCCGACTAGTGCGGGTGGACCCAGCAGGTATGTCCAGGGTAGAAAATTCATGTATAAACAGATTTATATTTTTTAGGAATGTTTTGAAGGTGCCGAATTTTGAAAAGATGGATGAATAATTGTTAGATACATTATGTGACCGTCTGAAGCCAGTACTGTACATAAAAGGAAGTTACATTGTTAGTGAATGAGATCTAGTTACTGAGATACTCTTCGTCATGTGAGGCAAGCTCTTAACCATGGCTAGTAATGGCGGAAGAACTGGTTTCTTCAACTCTAAATACCTCAAGGCAGGTGACTTCTGTGGTGAAGAATTACTAACCTGAGCTCTCGATCCCAAGTCCTCCATCAATCTCCCTATCTCGACTCGAATCATTTGAGTCCTAACTGAAGTTGAAGGCTTCACCCTAAAAGCAGACGATCTAAAATTCATTGTGTCTTAGTTCAGATTGCTTCATAGCAAGCAACTCTGCCACACCTTTAGGTTTTACTTGCAGCAATGGAGGACATGGGTGGCTTGTTTCATCCAAGCGGCCTCGTGTCGATATTGTAAGAAGAAGCTTGAAGAGTCTCTGCTGGAAGAAGAGACTAGGTTGAAAAATGCTTTAGCTAATGCAGGTGGAAGCTCTCCGAGTTTAGGTGCGACCATTTACGCATCTCGATTTACGGCCAATACACTTCATGCCATAAGACGCAGTGTTACAAAAAAGACTAGGGTTCCTGAGAGAATACCACCAGTACTCCTCTAGAAACCAGCGGAGCTTGATTTCACTTTTGAAGAGAATAGATAACTCTGGTGTTAGTGGGTTAATCCCTTTTACCTATTTCTTGTACCAAAAAAATATATAGATTTTAATGATTTTTTGTTGTCGATGAACATGTATAATTAGTGAAATTATGTGTTGATTAAGAACGATATAGTCCATGAATCATGTGAGGTACTTATAGTTATATAGATTGTTTATGCAATGCTTTTTACCTTATTGTTGTTTCAATCATTATTCGAAAGGTTTTTTTTGCATGACTATAACTCACAAAAAAACATTTGCAAAATTTTACTCATCCATTAACACTCTCTAACCCCTGGCTCACTTCTTCTTCAAAAGTAGTTGATGAAGTTACCAAACTGCCCCTGCGCAAATTCCAAACGATGGCTAAAAAAGTAATTATTACACCTTTTCAAAACCCACCCCTACACAAAATCCACCCATTCGTGTACCTCTTCACGATTTCAAAATCGCCTCTTGCATTTCCTTTATTTCTCTCTCTTACATATACAATCTCTCTCTCTCTCTCTCAGTTGAAGCATCTCTCTCTATTGAAATCTTTTAGTGTTTGTCTCCCACAGTAAGGAATCACAAAAAGGTATGTTTTTTCTGGGATTCTGTGTTTTTTTTATTTTTGTAAGTTTCTGGGTTTCTTGATAGTTTCTCTAGGGTTTATATGGGTTTCTCTGTTTTATTCTCTAAGTTTTTTTGGTTCTTGGTAGTTTATCTAGGGTTTTTATCTTCCTCTACTCTTGCATTTTCTGGTTTTGTATTTTCTTCTCTAATTGTCATCTTCGATGATATCGTGTAGTCCTTCTATAAACTACAAGATTGGGTACACGACGAACTTGTAGTCATCGAGTAGTGTACAAGAGGGGTACACGAGGACTGTGTAGTCTACAAGATGACTACATGTTGGTCATGTACCTCATCATGCAGTAGAGATGATGACTACGTGGTCTCTTCGAAGACGACAGTATAGTCATCTCGTACACTATACGATAGGGTATACGACCAACGTGTAGTCATCATGTACTGTAGATGAGGACTACATGGTCGTCGTATACTCCTCATGTACATTACATGATGGGTATACGATGATCGTATACCTATCAATTAGTCTACATGATAGCTACACGAGCATCGTGTACCCATCATGTAGTCTACACGATAACTAAATGAGAACCGTGTACCCATCATGTAGTATACACGATGTCTACATGATCATCATGTACACTTTAATTCTCTGATCTTATGTCTTCCTTGAATTTTCTACAGGTTATGGCTTCATCATCAATTGTTATGGCTTCATCAATGAAATTGCGATACGTCCATGACATTACAAGAATTCACAAGGCCAGGGCAAACGAAAAGTGCAATACGCACGTGATAGATGCTATCAAGACCATGCTAACACTTCTTCAATTCTCCCTATTTAGGGGGACATGCTTGGCCATCTTTGGGATCTCTCATCCTTGAAGTTTTCAGCTATTGTCTGCCATCAGGTGTTGGTCATAGAGGCTGAATATGTGGATGGTACTCCATCTGAGGAGGAAGTATTGTTTCTTATCAGTGAGGAACCATTGTGCTTTTCAAAGAAGGATTTCTCCCTGATGACCATACTGAAGTTCGGTGAAGCCTGAGACTTCACGGTCATCGTGTAGGTTTTTGTAGGCTACATGATGACTTCATGATCATCGTGTATGCTTCTTGTAGGCTACATGATGACTTCATGACAGTATTAAATAGTCATGTTTTGATTTATTTATGGGTTGAATACTGAATTACTCTCTTTTATTTAAATAGACATGGGTATTTGGAACTATCCACTTGATGAGTAGTTTGTATGGTAATCAGGTTTCAGCCAAGGTATCACGAATTCTCAAGTGGGCTCCAATCAGAATGATTATGTTGAAAATCTACAAAAAGAATTTTTTTTCAAAGGAAAATGTAAGTTATGATTTATGTTAAAATAATTTATATTACTTGCACGTAACTTATATTAATATATATTACTTAAATTTTTAGTTGGAAGTTCTTCCCTTGGTCCCTACGGAGGAGGAAAAATAAACAAGCTACTGGAGATAAGTAGCTAGAGGGAAGGTATGAGAAAAGTATTTTGCACCCTTCTTCTTCTTGTAAATTGACTTCGTGTAGTCATCGTATAGACTACACGATTCTTACACCGACCTCATGTAAGAATCATGTAGCCTACACGATCATTACATGAGGTTGTGTACTCATCGTGTAGATTTCACGATGGGCACACATACATCATGTACTTATCATCTATCTTTCTAGTCACAACTCGATGGCTACACTAATATCGTGTGCCCATCCTGTAGTATACATGCTAATTACACTGACTTTGTGTAACCATCTGTAGCCTAACGATAGGTACACGGTCATCGTGTAGTTATTCTTTAACTGATTTGTCTGATTTATATTACATTTTTTTCAGTCGATGCCTTATTTAGCCTTACCATGGGTAGATGAGGAAGTTGATGAGGAGAAGATGAAGAAGAGAAAGAGGCCCAAGGAGGAGGGCATTGGGAAGAGAGAGGAGAAGAGGCCCAATGAGGGGATTGGGTGAGGAAATGTTTGATTGGAATGGAGCAAAAGATCAATTCAATGGACAAGAAGATTATGTTCATGTAATCAGGCATTTCAATTTCCATTTCCAAAATCAAGATTATGATGGATCATCCAATGACATCACAATAGGATGATCATTACTCATTCTGCCTTTGATCAAACATGATGATGATTGTCGACCGAGAGGAAGGGGAAGAAAAGGAAAAGATAGTGGATGAGATGGAGATCGAGAAAGAAGAAGAGGGAAAAGAAGAAAAAGAATAGGAGAATGAGGAAAAAATGGGGAGAAAAAGAGGAAGAAGATGAGAAGAAAGATAAAGAATAGGAGAATAAAGAGGAAGAAGAAGAGAAAGAAGATGAAGAAGAGGAAAAAAAGAGGAAGAAGAAAAGAAGATAAAGAGGAAGCAGAAGAGGAAAAAGAGAGGATGAAGATGAGAAGAAAGAGAATGAATAAAAAGGAGAGAAAAAAGTGGATGAAGAAAAAGAAGAGAGGGAAGAAGAGAAAGAATAATCAAAGAAAGATGAGGGAGATGAAGAAAAAAGGAAGAAAAAGTAGAGGATGAGAAAGAAGAAGCAGTAGGAATAAAAGGAGAAATAATAGAAGAAAAACTAGAGATAAAAAAAGAAGTAAAAATAGAAGAAGAAGAAGAAGAAGAAGAAGAAGAAGAAGAAAAGGAAGAAAAAAAGGAGTGAAGAAGGGGAGGAAAATAAGAATAAAAAAAGTGAAGGGGGAAATCAAAGAAGAAATAAAAGTGAAGGAGGAATAAAACAAGAAGAAGAAGAAGAAATGAAAAAGAAGAAGCTAAAGTTGCATCAATAATATCGGATATGATGGGTTCGGTAAAGTCAATGGAGCAACCCAACCATGGAGAAGAAGACGAGCTCGTCTGCCTTGGTGATCTTGATAAGAGGAAGATCTCGAATCCTTGAGTCCCCCACTTAGGAAACGCAACAAAATGAAAATAAAAAATAGCGTATAAAAAATGGAGGAGACAACGAAGTTCAAACCTCTTACACATTTTCTTGATGTATCTTTAGAGGATGAATTCTGTTTTAATGCCTGGTTCTCCTCATCAAGGGCATAATAAGTTCTGAAATTTCATTGTACAATTATTCTTCTTATACACAATGGTTACACTAGCATCGTGTAGTCTACACGATGGTTATACAGACATCGTGTTTCTAAGTTTCTATTTTTTGAGAGTTACACGATGGTTACACTAACATCATGTGGACTACTCGATGGTCACATGGACATCATGATTTTGAGGGTTACACGACGATTACACTGTGATCGTGTAAGCTACTTTTCCGAGTTCAAAACATGAAACTCTTACTTTTTATCTATAATTACGTTGTACATGAACGAGAAAGTAAACGTTGGGTATTACATCGGTAACTTTTCCTGGTTTAAAACACTAATATCCCCACCTTATCAGTGGCTTGAGTCTAATGTAAGTAGTTATATTTATAATTTTTTTAATGTTGTATTTAAAATAATTATAAATATCTTATGTAATCTTTTTTGCATACTTGAAGCTAATGAGGAGGGATTTGCGAGACTACAACCTGCATATCAGAGTTACTATTGATGATTTGCATCTGGAATAAGTAAAATGTTTTATGTAGTCTACACGAGGTTTTCACAGGCATCGTGTAGACTTCATGTAATCTACGCGAGGCCTTCATGGGGATCGTGTAGACTTCATGTAGTCTACACGAGGCTTCGTGGGCATCATGTAGACTTCAAGTAGTCTACACGAGGCCTTCGTGGGCATCATGTAGACTTCATATAGTCTACACAAGGCCTTCATGGGCAGTGTGTAGACTTCATGAAGTCTTTTTTGATTGATATATAATGTTTATTGTGACATTATAGGGAAATCTGTGGGCATCGTGTAGACTTCATGTAGTCTACACGAGGCCTTCATGGGCAACATGTAGACTTCATGAAGTCTTAATTTATTGATATACAATGTTTACTGTGACATTACAGGAAATCTGATGGGCCGTGTGGAAGAGTTTGAGAATGATCCTGCGGCCTGGGATGTTGACGTTAAGGATACTCTCCGGTTCCAAATCCTTGGCTTGTAGATAAACTTTGGAAGTAACTGGGAATAGTTTGATAAGGCATGTCTTTTTTTACTGATAAGGTAGTAAATATTCTTTTTGACTTATAAAAGCTAACATTTATTCTATATATCAATTTGTATAGGTTATATTCCCCATGAATGTGGGTAATAGTCATTGACTTACTGTGGAGCTAGATTTGAATGACCAATGTATAAATAATTATAATTTTTTGAACACGCCATATCAAAAGTCTAAGTATCCTGAACTTATAAAGCCTTTTACGAAGATTGTCCCTAGTTTGCTTCAAATTATGAACATTTATAAAAAAGAACATGGGTTCAACCGAAAGATGAGTGGGAATATAAGCTAATTCCGTGATCACAATAAGAGAATGAGCAAGTGAAATATACCTATTTTTTAAAGTCCTCTATGTACTTAGAACTTCATACATATTATTTAATTGTATTTTTTACATTTCATATGGTTTGTAGCTTTGATTATGGGGTATTCTCCTTAAAGTTTATTGAAGCCTTAATATATGGGATGGATCTCCAAGAAATAACTTAAAAGAGAATGCCACAATATTGAGTTATTTACACGGGGAAACGTCGAACCGTTATAATTATGTATAAATTCGAAATATATTATTTATGCTGATTTTATGATTTTTTTTCCTATATAATTTTTAATGCCCAATTTTTTATATGATGTTGAATGCTTGGTTTTGGTTCTTGAAGGCTACACGATGTCTACATGTCCATCGTGTAGACATTGTGTAGGCTAAGATGACTTCACACTCATTGTGTAGGCTTCTTAAAGGCTACATGATGTCTACACGGTCATCATGTGCCCATCGTGTAGTGTATAGGAAGACTTGATGAAGTCTGTACAGAATGAGTACTCTACACGATGGTTACACAGTCATCACGTACTCATCGTGTAGTGTACAGGAAGACTCAATGAAGTTATAGAATGGGTACACTACACGATGGCTACATGAGTTCAGTATACCCATTATGTAGACTATATGATGGTTACACGGTCATCGTGTACCCATCGTGTAGTGTACAAGAAGACTCAATTAAGTAAGTACATAATGGGTACATGAGGTTAGTGCCCATTGTGTAGACTACATGATGGTTACAGGGTCATCGTGTAGTGTACATGAAGACTCAATGAAGTAAGTAAAAAATGGGTAGACTACACGATGAGTTCATGAGGTCAGTATACCCATCATATAAACTACATGATGGTTACATGAGGTCAGTTTACCCATCGTGTAGGTTTCTTGTAGGCTACACAATGACTTCACATTCATCGTGTAGGCTTCTTAAACTTCATGACAGTATTAAATAACAACCAAACTCTTCTTTCACATTAATATTTAAAAAATGACAAGGCTCAACATCTATATTTTAAGTGACTTGGTCATTCCGTTGAAAGAGATGAATTGGATTTTTACACGTTTGTTAGTTGTAGCTAATTTACCCACAATTTGCACACTTTATTCTTACTACTTCCTCACCTCTATGTGGAATTCTAACTGTCCTAGGTCTTCCACTTTGTCATCTCGTTATAGGTGGCAGTACCACCTTTTCTTGAACCTCCTGTCTGATGATCCAATTCGCTCTATCTCTGATAGGATGTATTGTTTACGCATACGCAGCAATTAAAACCTCATTTTTATAATGCGTCGAACACATACTGTATGTAAAAATATTGCGTTGTCGACATGCAGCCAATGCATTCTTGCTTGGAATTTGATCAAGTTCAAATTCTCGGCACGTACACGTCTTAAGATTCAAGTTTACCACTGCATCCCTACCCCCACCCGCGACACGAAACTCATGGATGTCAAAAGGAAATAATATAGTGTACGTGATGCAAGATGCTTCTTATTAAGCTCTGTCTCAACCTAATCTATCATATGCGAGGTGACTTGACAAGCGGTCGTTCGTCATTCATAGAACCACCGTTGTAACATGTCACAGATATATTTTTTAAGGCTTGTAATTGGAAACTTTCTAGCATCTTTCAAAATCTCATTCAAACATTTTGCGATGTTTATAGTCATTATGTTGTACCGCCTTCCATAAAAGCATGAACGAGACCACCTTTTAACTTCCCCCCATCGACACGTATTGTAAGATATCTGAAAATGCATGTGTAAAATGAGTCCTCAACCGATCAAATTCTGATCGACGGTATTCTTTTGCAGCTTTCAAAAATAATGTGACCGCATCTTCCTTTTTATAAATTGATTTGAAATTTTGGTCTATGTGGAAGATGCAAGCTCCATGAAGCGTGTTGGGAAAGACAATCTCTACAACATTCAGTATACTTGCATGTATGTCAAATATAAACACCAAGTATGTTGGATCACCAATTACACCATGAAGTTTATAGAAGAACCAATCCCATGAATCATTATTTTATGAATCTGCAATGCCAAATGCAATGGGATAGATGATAAGTGTGTTTCACACTCATATCTTAGTTCATCTAAACTTTAATTTTGTTGATTCTTTTAGAATTATTGTTTGATTTATTTTGATTTTATTTCTATTTTTGTAGGTAAAATATTTTTGTGCATTTGAGTTGATTTTAAAAGAATTGGAAGGCAAAAATGCAAAGAAATTGAGAAATGATGGACCTTGACAGAAGGACGACGTCACGACGCTGGGTGCAAGCAGCTGCCAGCACCCCAACGCTGGCTATCTAGGCAATAAGCCAGCGCCATAAGGATGGCGCGATAACGTTTTTCACATTTTTTTATTCTATTTTATCCATATCGAAACCTAGTGTATAAATAGAATATTTTAGGTCTTTTATATCTTTTTGGGATGTGAGAGGCAGAGGAGAAAGCTCTTGAAGAGGAGAACAAGAAGATCGAACTCGAAAACGAATCTGAACTATAAATCGATCCTCAAAATCTAGTTTTTCTTCTCTTTTCTCTACGTTCATGAATATTAGTATGATGGTTTCTTATTTTAGTATGTTCTAAATTTGTTATCTAGGGCTACGACGTAGCCAAACCATGATTGTTCATAAACTCTAATTTTCAATTCAATCTATATTTATTCAGTATTATAGAGTGGTATAATCCGTTCTTGATGCTTGCGATCGTCTTGCCAACGATTGTATGATTTTAGATTTAATTCTGAGACTGAGAAGTTGTGATTAAATTTGATATTTGCTTATAACACCATTAGAATTTCATAAGTTAGAGATAATTATGGATCTAGTGCAGTAATTATAATCTCTTGTGCTTAATGAGTTTCAATTTATTTAATTTTGATAGAGATGTGAGATTAGTATTTTTGATTCATGGTTATCGATGCTTGAGAAAGATTGATAATTACTTTAGAGAAATTCGCTGTCAATAATTTGAGTTTTAAAATTTTGAACATGTTTGGTTTGGTGAAATCGAGAACTCTAGATCTTTTATCTATTCAAATTTGAATTATTTATCTTTATCAAATCTTTATCATTTTAGTTTAATTAGAATTTTAGTTTAATTCAGCTTTTCATCAATCTAAATTAGAATTAAGGTTTAGTTAATTTTAGTATTTAATATCAATCAATCATGTGCACGATACTCTATTTTTATAAAATTTATTACTTGACAATGATAGTGTACACTTGCACTATAGAAAAATTGTAACAAGTTTTTGGCTCCATTGTCAGGGATTGATTTTGTTTATTAATATTGGAGTTATGGAGTTATGTAACTTTAATTTTACTTCGAGTCTTAATTTTTTTTTATTAACGGTTGTTTACTATTTTAAATTTTCAGGCATTTTTTAAGGTGTATGAGAAAATTTGAAAGCTTCTAAACAACCTCAAGAAATCATGGAAAACGCTAGATAAAATCCTGAAATCATAAATAACCAAAATAACCGGGCAATTCAGGATTATGCTATACCAGTGTCAATGAGGTCGTTTCTGCTATTCAATGTCCTGTTATTAATGCCAAAAATTTTAAGATTAAGCTAACTATCATACACATGGTGCAAGTAAATCAGTTCAGTGACATACCTAATGATGATCCAAATGTTCACATAATCACTTTCCTCAAAATTTGTGAGACATCCAAGCATAACAATGTCTCAACTCATGCAATTAGGCTGAGATTATTTCCATTTTCACTACGTGATAAAGCTAAGAGTTGGTTGAACTCTTTGCCAGCTGGATCGATCACTACTTAGAATGGCCTTTCTGGGAAATTTTTAGCCAAATTCTTTCCACCAGCTAAAACAGCCAAAATGAGGAATGAGATCACCGCATTTGCCTATCATGAGATGGAGTCTCATGAAGCTTGGGAGAGGTTTAAATAGATGTTGAGAGGATGCCCACATCATGGACTCCCTGGATGGCTACAAGTCCAAACATTCTACAATGGTTTAGGAAATTAAACAAGGACACTAATGGATGACGCAGCAAGAGGTGCTTTGATGGAAAAAACACATGAGGATGCTTATGCCTTGCTAGAAGAAATGGTTGTTAATGCTTATCAATAGCCAACTGAGCTCAATGTACCAAGAAAGACTCATGGAGTTAATGAAGTAGATGCACTTACTGCTCTCACAGTTCAAGTAGCTACACTGTCAAAGCAATTTAGCTCTTTCACTTCCAAATGCTAGCGCAATTCATGCTACACATGAAGTTTCTGACTTATGTAATGGACCTCATTCTAGTAGTGGATGCCAAGTTGGTAATCCCTTTGCTCCTTCTCAGTATGAACAAGCTAACTTTGTCGGTAATTACAAAATGCAGAATAATCCATTCTACAACACCTACAACCAAGGATAGCGAAATCACCCCAATTTCTCTTGGAAGAATAGTCAGAATGTGATTAATCCACCAGTGGCTACTCAACCTCAGTTTTAGCCTCCGCAACCAAAAATTTCTTTAGAAGATGCTCTTTCCCATCTCACAGTCAATACTACTCAATTTAAGGCAAAAACAGAAGCTACATTTCAGAGTCAAGAAATACGTGTTTAGAGTCAAGCTATCAAAAATACTCACTCAAAGACCACAAGGTTCTCTACCAAGCAACACCGAGAGGAATCCAAAAGAACAAGTAAACGTCATTACTCTTCGTAGTGGCAAGGAGTTAGCAGAACCTCAGAAAGCCACTGTTAAAAAATCTCAGCCAATTGAAGGAAGTTGAGACAATGAGTGATGATCTTACCAAGAGCTTAGAAAAGAATGAATGAAAGCCTAAATCAAAGCTCTTTCCAAATAATCGTTCACCATATGTTCCACCTATTCCATACCCTCAGCAGTTCTAAAAACATAAATTGAACAAGTAGTTTTTTAAGTTTCTTGATGTGTTTAGGAAACTATATATACATATCTTTTTTGTTGATGCTTTGGAACAAATGCCGAGCTATGTCAAATTCATAAAGGAATATATAATTACACTTTCGAAGGAATATGGAGTGTGGGTTAAGAGCTGCTCTGAAAATACTTACATATTCTAAAAGAATTTCTCCCCAATGGGTTATGAGTTCCCCTACTGGATTTCACTTCTGAATCAAATCGTGGGTCCTGAACCAACCAGAATATAATTGAACATTAACTAATTAATCAAAATAAAAGTAACAGAAGACTAAAAGCAGCCACGGCAATTGGCTATTTTATTCTAAATTTGGAGCACAATTAATTAAAAACAATTGAAATTAAAACGTTTGACATAAAATGTTAGAAATAAAGCAGACAATTTTAAATGATTTGCATCAAATCTTAAATTCGCCAAAACAATATAAACAGGCCCCTAAAAGCGCATATGAAGTGGCATTCTACTTTCTAGCTCTACGCATGCTTGATACTTCGACATGAATGCAGTATGAAAGTAATGTGTGGCTGTCCAAAGGAAAAAGAGTAGAAAGAAGCTAACCTTGGATGAATTCCCTTACTGAATCCCTTCTTTACTGTAAATGCCATCGGTTTTTACACTTTTTTAAACATACACTCCCACTCTATCACTCTGTCTCTCACACAAACAGACAGCGAGTAAAGCGAGGCTGAAATTTCAGACTGAAAACAGAAGATGACGACGCAAAGCGGCTGAAGTAAAAGTGTAGGAAGTGGTATTTCTGGTTTTAATGTAATTTTTAAAATAAATTTCGAAAATAATTTAGTTTTGAAATTAATTTTAAAATTACGGTAAAAAGTATCACGTCGGAATGCGTCTTTTGTAAAGATGACTTCAAGTTGAAAAAATGCGTCTTTATAAAAGGCGCATTCAGTGTAGCCTGTCGTTTTTTGCGAAGACGCCTTCAATACAGATACTTCCCACATTATAAAAATCATCAACACAATCCTCCATATAAAAATCATCCATTATGCAGAATATTTTATAACATTCTCAATGAAACAACATACATTTTTAACAAATTTTATTACTTTACATTTATATTATTCTAACAAAATTCAAATATAAAAAATATAAATCAATCGTGTTCCACACGGTGGTCGTCTCCTCATTCTTCTTGAGCGTCTTTCATATGTTTGTGGTTGAGTTACTTGTGAGGATGGACCTTCCTCCATAATAACTGCCGCTACACTTTCTTTCTTTGCAATAAGCAGTGGGCCTTCCTCCACAATATGTGGGTATTCTTCCTCCACAATATGTGGGTATTCTTCCTCCACAATATGTGGGTATTCTTTATCCACAATAGGAGCATCTTCCACAATAGGCGAGTTTCGGGCACGTCTTCTACCTCCTCCTCCAGGAGCACTAGCTCGTTCTCCTTTATGTCGTTGAGGTTGATGAAATGGTTCGAAAGTAGAACCAAGTTGAGTCACCGACTCAGCTCCAAATGTATAAAAGACTAGCAACGTGTATGGCTCGTCTCGAGGTATGTGTGATTTTTGTTGACTTCTTTCAGATGAGTTGTGCACTCCATGCCTTCGGGACAAAGGAGCTTGATAAGCCGCATTCTCTTGTCTTATTGCTTGTGCGTATGTCTCACACACATTACAGATTCGAGGTATTATCCAAGACGGCTCAGTATCATCAAGTGTCAAATTGTTAATATTTTCCAAACTCTCTGTCTGCATAGATAAAAAGACATTATATAAGTTACTTATTATATGACCATATAAGCCTCATTAATTACATAAATTAATAAAAAAAATTATCATTAAATCATATGACGCTCCCTGTTGAGTTATGTATCACCGTGTGATTCTATGATACCATAACATGTATGAGCTGTCATATCCATGTTCATCCACGTACCCTTAGTAATGTGTGTCATACGCTCATCCCATCTCTCAATGTATGCCTGATGTTGGATGCCCCAATTTAGTTCGTTTCTCCCCCTTAAGTCTATGTCATGCAACCGTCTTTCGGTATCACATGGCTCGGACACGCGTTGAATCATACCGAATTGTATTAGAACACGATCTGGTTGATGCCATTCCACTATATGAAAGCAAATGAGGGAAGAGACAGACCACCATATATCTCCATGCATGATGCAGTGTTCAGGAAGTGTATGGATAATATTATTATAAGGTTGTCATATAACCTATAAAAACCATATTATAAATAATATGACAAAACCCGAGTATTACCTATGTTATAAGTTAAAAGCATAGTATTACTTGATCTGGAGTTTGTCTATCTAATGCAAATCGATACACTTCAAGAACATGTGTGGAGCTCTCTGTGAGACTAAACTCAACCCTCGCAACTCCATAAAATCCAGCACGTATCAAATATGAAATAATATGTCTATGGAGTGGCATGTTCCGATGAACGACTGCAGTATGTTGGCGACAATGTAAAGCACGAGAATCCTCCGAGTCCCAAACATATTGGGATCTATGTTGATCCTATTAACACAACACCAAGCCATCTTGTGGTCCAAGCTCCATGATATCCTGAAAATGAGTGTCGTTAGAAATACAATGAGTATACTGAATTATATAAAAATGTATTAAGTCAAATATTACATTGAATTAGATAAAAATGTACTAAGTCAAATATTACATTGAATTACATAAAAATGTACTAAGTCAAATATTACATTGAATTACATAAAAATGTACTAAGTCAAATATTACATTGAGTTACATAAAAATGTATTAAGTCAAATATTATGAGTCATTTGAAGATTGTCCTCCATTACAAGAAGGACAATTTCGACGGTTATGTCCCTCTTGTCAACAAAGTCCACATTTACTATGAGTACTTGGCTCTCTCCAATCCATCTCATTTCGTATACGGATCGACTTGGGTCTACCTTTCTCCCTCGTCCTAGTTGTATCAGGGTGCACTATTGGAAAGTTAGGAACTTCCCAATAATGTTCATGTGCAAGAGGGTTGAATTGTGGCTTATAACACTCAGCAAGTCCTGACCAGCGGTAATAATGTTCAATGAATTGAGAACTATCAATACGAGTATGTGCGCACACTGCTAACAAATGGGAACATGGGAGGCCAAAAGATTGCAACTTGTTGCAAGTACATGTTCATTCCTTTAAATTCACATATTGTCTGTTTCGTCCTTTGTACATGTGATTCTGATATTGACCAGTGAGAACCTCGAACCTTTCATTAGCACGGCCAAAAATTGTGATCTCATATGAACTAGCCCTGGCTTCCCAAATTTTCATCTTCTCAACAAGCATAAGAAGTAAACACTTCGCCTCGTAGTAAGGCATCTCTAGCTTCACTTCTCTGCTTTTCAAACCAATTCACACTGCGATAAAACGTAAGCTCAACCAAAGCCGTAACTGGTAACATGCGAGCTCCATTTAGTACACTGTTAAAGGATTATGCAATGTTTGTTGTCATCCAACCATATCGGTATCCACCATCGAATGCTAGAGTCCATTTTTCCTTTTCAATATTATCAAAGAAGTGCACACACTGACTGTTTATTTTCTTCATTTCATCCATGGAGAGTTCAAGCTTTCTTTGCTGATGTTGCATTCCCACTCTAAATACTAAATTTTTTAGAGCCTTGTTCTTATATTTTTCATTAAAGTTACTCGCAACATGCCTCAAACAATATCAATGATGGCCTAATGGTTCTGGCCACCCAAGTTGCTGATTATGTGTTGCAGCTTTTATACCAGCATGTCAGCCAGATATTAACACAAGTCTCTCCCTCTGCGTAACGTAACGCATCAAGCAATACAAAAACCATGACCAACTATCTTGGTTTCCTCATCAACTATAGCATAAGCAATTGGGAAAATACGTCCGTTTGAATCAACCGACGTGGCAATCAACAACTTTTGCTTATACTTGCCATATAAAAATGTGCCATCAATTTGAATGACTGGTCTACAATATTTGAATTTTTCTATAGCAGCAGCAAAAGACCAGAACACATATTCGAATATC
Organism: Datisca glomerata; assembly: GCA_003255025.1. Taxonomy (NCBI): domain Eukaryota; kingdom Viridiplantae; phylum Streptophyta; class Magnoliopsida; order Cucurbitales; family Datiscaceae; genus Datisca; species Datisca glomerata. The sequence goes on along the minus strand of QANY01009313.1, from coordinate 2,681,384 downwards.
ACATTACCTGGTTCACCGATGTTATGTGTTTTCCATTGAACTACAGTCTCAAGATTCGACTTCACAAGCATATTCAACAATATTGGTAATTGTTGGTAAGATTGATCCCAATCACCAAACACTTTAACCATTGCTTCTCGTTTAGCTTCCCATACCTTTCTATAATACACATCGTATCCATATTTATTTTTCACCATCTGATGAAGTGCTGCGATAGATGTAGTTGGATCTTGTTTCACGACACCCTGCAACTCTCATGCAATCAATGTTGAGTCCAACTATGAATGATCTTGTGATAATCTTTGATAGACACATATGTGAGGTCCGGTGTATTAAACATATTATGTGATTTTCGACGACACACACGCACTTTCCATTGACAAACTTTATTAAGCTTCTTGCATTTTATAACCCAAAGATTTGGCAATGACTCTACAGCACTAAAATATTGATGTATGGGTACCGAATATCTTTCTAATGCATACTTAAGGTCTGCCTTACTTTCAAAACGTAAACTTTTCTATAATTCATTTGTTTCATTCCATATCCTAGTACATTGGATGGGTATCCGATCTAGCTTTGCATTTACGGCATCCCAATCCAACTGAGCAAGGAATGGTGAAGAGGGTTCATGCTGGAGTATTTCAGCTGAGGGGTTCACAACATCATCCTCTTCAACTTGATCATCTCAATAACATTACAAGCATGTATCTCCTCAAACTCTACCAAGAAGAAGCTACGTGGAGGACTAGATGGATTTACATAAACTTCATCAGCATCTGCATCTTCATGTGCCAAACAACTACTACTAGGTATATTTTCTTGCACAGTAGGATACATGTCATTGTCATGGAATGGAGAAGAAATTGTTGCATTATAATGTACCTCAACTCCACCACACATATTGTCACTATACACGTTTATGTTAGGACCTCCTACATCTCTAGTATTTTTGGTTAAACATAACTCAATTGTATTTGGTGGAGGAATTTGAAGCACAATAGTAAACATCACATGAACATCGTTTTCATTCTGTATCGTCACATAGTTGAATGACCCAGCCCCAGAGTAAGTGGGTAACGATAAACTATGTTCAAGTTTCAATGTAGACGGTCAATTGACAATGCTTCACATAAAGTATTATATAGCTCGTTAAAAGCAATCTTCTTATGAATTACAATTCCCTTCATTGAAGGTTGATAATAAGAAACTCTATTTGCACCGATTACGACATTACAATTCATGTAACATAAAACTACCATAGGCATTTTTCCCCATTTGTCAACCTACTAAACAATACACAATAATTTCAGAACTAGATCTACAAATTCTACAAATTAATCTATAAATTCAAAGTTAATAACTACAATTTCATATATATCAACACATTCATAAATTAAAACTTACAAATTAAGAATTTAAACATAAAATGCATCAAAAATTGAATAATTTCAAGATTTTAAGAACCCAAAACACATGAAAATCTAAGGTTTGAGAGAGATTAAAGAGAGATATTACAAAATTGATGACATATATCCATACAACATTCATAAAAATGAATAATTTCAAGATTTGAAGATTAAATTTAAGAGATCAAAGGAGTGAGAAAAACACCTAAGGTTTGAGAAGTTTTTGCTAGTGATTTGAGAGATTGAGAAATTTTTTTGTGAATGAGAGTGAGATAAGAGTAAGAGGATGTAATGCCGGCGAAATGACAGTAAAATTTCAGCCACAATCGACAGTGAACGGCGACGAGGAAGGAAGGCGTTCACGGGATAAAGCAAGTGATTTAACCTTAGATTTGTGTTAGAAAAAACTTCAAAGAACATGGTACATAAATTTGTATGCTTAGTTAACATACGGGTGAACTCATTCGGTCATAATGATCATCACAAAAAATTACACTCGATCATTGTACGATCATGAGATCTCACAGCATCTGATAAATGTGAGTTGTTAAGTTTCAAATCTTAATGAACTAAATCTATTCAACTGTTCAATAGAAACACTGATAAATAAACAATGAATGTTTCAATAGTTACCATATGAGTCTGACAAGATTAGTTAACATGAGTTTAAATTGAGATTCCTCAAATTCCCGTAGAAATTATAACTTTTAACGGGAAAATATTATTATGTCACTTTTAACAAATTCTGAAATGAAAACAATTTTCAAATAACGATTGAAACAACAATCAGGTAAAAAGCGTTGCATAAACAATATATATAACTATACATACCTCACATGATTCATGGACTGTATAGTTCTTAATCAACACATAATTTCACTAATTACATGTTCATCCACAACAAAAAAGTCATTAAAACTCTATATATTGTTCTCTGCTTTTTTTGGGTACAAGAAATAGGTAAAAGGGATTAACCCACCACACACCGGAGTTATCTATTCTCTTCAGAAGTGAAATCGGGCTCCGCCGGTTTCTGGAGGAGTACCGGTGGTATTCTCTCAGGCACCCTAGTCTTCCTTGTACCACTGCGTCTTATGGCACGAAGTGCATTGGCCGCAAATCGAGATGCGTAAATGGTGGCACCTAAACTCGGGGAGCTTCCACCTGCATTAGCTAAAGCGTTTTTCAACCTAGTCTCTTCTTCCCGCAGAGACTCTTCAAGCTTCTTCTTACAGTACCGACGCCAGGCTGCTTGGATGAAACAAGCCGCCCATGTCCTCCATTGCTGCGAGTAAAACCTAAAGGTGTGGCGGAGTTGCTTGCTATGAAGCCGTCTGAACTGAGACGCGACGAATTTCAGATCGTCTGCTTTTAGGGCGAAGCCTTCAACTTCAGTTAGGGCTCGAACGGTGCGAGTCGAGATAGGGAGATTGGCGGAGGAGTGGGGATCGAGAGCCCAGGTTAGTAATTCTTCACCACAGAAGTCACCTGCCTTGAGGTATTCGGAGTTGAAGAAACCAGTTCTTCCGCCATTAGTAGTTATGGTTAAGAGCTTGCCTCGCATGACGAAGAGCATCTCATCAACTGGATCTCCTTCACGAACAATGTAGCTTTCTTCTGTGTACAGTACTGGCTTCAGACGGTCACACAATGCATCTAACAATTGTTCATCCATCTTTTCAAACATCGGCACCTTCAAACATTCCCGAAAAATATAAATCAATCTCAGATTGTCATAAGCTACTAAATTATTTAAGCATTATCAAAGAAACGTTAATCCATAGCTGAGCTAACAGGAAAATGTAAACAAGAGATCCAAGCAAAGATAGCGTTTTTTAATTTCAGGGACTAAATTACTGGGGGGGACTCACTCTCATAAGAAGATCTAAGCAAAGATGGCGTTTGATGTCCCTTCTCAAGTCTTTGGGAAGATTAAGGACAAGATACTCTTCATCAACGCCTCTGGTTTCTTGCCATTTGTATTGCTCGTACCTTCTAATCCTCTCCCTCAGACTCTCCGGCAGCAATCTGTGTGACATCCATTGTTCTGCATCTCTCCTTTTCACCCTCATCTCCTCTAACCTTGTTGTTGTTGACTGTAAATATGTCTGTTTTCACACCATCCAAAACCATCCCCATTTTGTCAATACAAATCTCCAACCAAAAACATGTCTCTATCAAACGCGTCTATTGTTCTTTTACAAAGCTGTTTCTAAACCCATTTTCCGATATTATATTTGTTTTTTCATAAACCTCATTGTTTTGTTTGTTTTAATTTTTTTTTGTTTCTAAAAAACTCATTTTCGAATAACAGGAATGATAGTACGAACCTGCATATTCCCTATGAGAAATGAAAATAACACCAACCCAAATATGGAAATGGCAACTGCAAACAGTATTTCCCATACATAGGTACTGGTTGCAAGATTTTGACCAAGAGAGCTGCATCCAAAAATATTCAATTTGTCATATTCAGTAAATTTTAACTGCAACCTCAACAGCATCATCATCGTAATAATAGCACACCAAGTTCATCAGAAAGCTTAAAATAAGACTATTTTCTAATATAAACTGAGGAAAATAATGAGGAATTGTTAATGTGTTTCTGCATGAATCTATTATAGACAGTGCTGCATACCTGAGATTTCTAAGTCCCCACCAGAAACAATAAAAGAACTTCTGAGGAAAATCCATCGACTCTACCACACCAGATTGAAGAGCATCGAGGAATATTCCAAAATCGAATCGCGTCTTGTCTTCATCTTGTATTGGACAAGAGTCATTCAAAAATAGCGGATTACCTAATACATGACTATCACAGTACAACGACTGAACATTGCAGGTAGTCTGCTTCCAGCAAGCTCTTTGCCAGCAAACAGTTTCTCGTTCTATAGAAAACAAGTACCAGAATGCTCCGAGAATCTGATATCAAATCACTTGCAAATCAGAAGACCTTGTGGATATTTCGGCCAAACAGTACAGTTGCAATAATATGTCCATAATGCCATTGTATGTTAAAATGTGTGATGAGAAGTGTACATTTCCCAGTAGATCATGGGTCATGCTACAACGCTACTGTTAATAGTAGCATACTCGGAGGAGAGGAAGAGAGAACTGAGAGGAGAGAGAAACTTTTCTCATTTTTCTCTCTCCTAACATCTCTCTTTCTCTCTCCTAACATAAACAAGTACTAGAATGCTCCAAGTATCTGATATTAAAAAGCAATGGTATGTAGAATCACGGTGCTTAGCACCATTATGACGTGGCAACACACTTTGGTAGGACCACTCCTACACATTAGAATGTAATGTTTATTTTCCACTTACATATTCATTTTTATCATGTTTAAAATGAGTCATATATACACTGTCAACTCGTAACGGTGCTAACATAGCATTTTTTAGTAATAAGTCCATAATGTAGGTGCAGTATTAAAGATATGAAATGAGAAGTGTACATTTTCCTCTAGATCATGAGTCATGCTACGTTATGTTAACAGTAACATACTGGGAGGAGAGATAAAGAGAGAATGGAGAGGAGAAACAAATTTTTCTTGTTTTTCTCTCTCCATCCCTCTCTTTCTCTCTCTCTTTCTCTCTCTCCTCTCCGTATGTTACTGATAACAGTAAGATCGATTATCCCGATACATCATATAGCTAGAAATGAACATGAATATCATACAAAAGAAAAAACATTACTTACATGACTAGCTAGCATGTAAAGGAAAAGATTGAACGCAGCTCCAGCCCACGCAGTTTCGGTGAGAATACCGGAAGTCCTTGTGACTTCTTTGTACAATGGATAGATTCTGTAAAACCTGGGGATATATTGAAAGAAAACAATAAATTTCAATAGGTTCTTTGTGTTCAATGATCTCGAGCCTCCCATTTTCGGAATGACTATTAAAATCACCACCTACGCATGTATCACAACAAGCTACCAGTTAGAAAGTAATATAAATTTCAAACATGTAAAACAAGTAACTCGTAAAGAAGAACTTTGCTCACCTGTGGCAGTGGAAGGACTGCAAGAATGTCAATTAGAAAGTACGATGACAGATACCTCCTTGCTATTGCCCAAGCATCTTCAACTAAAACACCTCTTCCAAATACTCGAGAAGATGGAGCAATAAATCCAGTACGAAATTGGAAAATAATATGCACTATGTAAAATATATCCGTGAATGAACGCAAAACGCTAGCTATTATCTCCATCTTATCGTCCAACCGAAGACATTTCTTAACATCATCAACCACAGGAACATAGAAGAACAATGGATCCAATGAAACTGCAATCAAACAAGACAGTACAAATAGCTTGTTCCATTTCTGAAGGAAAGGCCCCTGCGGATCAAGAATTTTCTTCCCGGGACCGAAGCCTTTGGTCACGAAATTATTGAAGGAAGATGAATTTAAAGACTTCTTAATTCTTCTGAATCTATCAGAACCAGATTCAAGGCCTCTTTGTTGCTTTTCTGATACTGTATTATCCCTTGTTCTGATCCTTCCAGAATCTATGCCATTATCTGCAAAATAAAGCCCTCTAGAGCTTTTGTCCAAGTCCTGAAACCTGAAACAATACAAAAAAATCAATAAATTGATGTAAAATAGAAACATGAATTAGCGGTTTTCGAATTGGATAGCTAGCAGTTTGGAACAGTGATTTTGATGATCCAAACATAATGAGCAACACTATTAATACAACAACGGATGTGTTAGAACTTCACTTAAATTATTGTTTTCTTACCAAATCATTTAGCACTTTAGTTAGTTAATTGCATTTTCTTCACATAAGAAGCGTTACCTATAAACTTAAACTACTTCTGACTGATATAGTATGTTAAATTTATTAAGTACATGGTAACAGAAATATAGTGTTAGTGGATATACATATATTTTTCCACCTATCTGAAGAAGCCTACACACCAAAGTACCACTTTCCAGGACAAGTAAAGTATTATGTTCCCGTTCTCGTTCCCGTTCTGCATACCACAACGACCCACATTCTTGGTAACATAATTATGTTATTTACTAGCCTAGCGTCACACTCACAAACCCTTGCAACCAGCATTTTCAGGAGCAGAACAATTCCTTAAAATTCCCTTTTCCTTTCATTTACTTCAATAAAGCCGAAAATACAAGCAACAATACACTTCAACTCTACTAGCAGTAGGATAACTGATAAGTGATAAATAAATAAGTCAATTCTCAATGATACTTGATTTTTAAGCTAACCTCACAATCTTCTCCTGAGGATAACTCATGTTTATTCACAGGTAACGACCAGATAGAGATCACCTTGTGAATTGTAAACAAACCCGATTGAATTCTTCATGAACCGCAAATGTGTCAGTGGTCAACTCCTGAAAGAGAAAATTAGTATAATCTCAAATTAGGAATTCAAAGTCACACAAAATTCTAAACACCCTCCAGAAATTTGACGCCCAACGACAATTATCATAACAATATAGTTTTCAAACGTAAACAAAGTTTAGTGAAGCGGATTTTGGTGACTCGGGGAAAAGGGGAAAAGGCAAATATATATTACCCACTGAAATCCCAATATCAACCAATCTTCAAAAAGCAATTATTCCACTGATATCCATTAATTAAGCAGAGACAATCATACAGACATACGCACTGGAGACCCACTTCTTAAAAGTAATGTAACTGAAGGAAAATTACCCATAAGCCTTTTATGGCAAAGAAATAGCCAGGACCTTCCTCTGTACCGATTTGTTGAAATCAGTCATTGAATTACTTCAACAAATATAAGCAGGAATACGCAAAAACGAAAAAAATACCACTTCGCATCCTAAATCTCCGGAGATTAAACCGTTTTCAACTGAATTCCTCAAACTCAAAAAATCACAGAATCAACCCAAAGCACTCAAGCAAATGGACCAGACTAGAGAGACCCAAAAAAAAAAAAAAAACAGAAGTTTGAAGTAGTCAAAGTATTCAAACTGATTGAGAGACCAATCCCAAAGAGAACAGGATAGGAAAGAAACTTGGACTTTTATAACGAAGACATTAATGAGAGAAAGAAAAAATAAACATACCCAAGGGAGAAAAGAAAGAGAGGGAAGGAAATTTCTGAGAGAAATCAAACAGGTTGGAAGTTGAGAATGATTAAAGGAAGCAGGAGAAGGCCACTTGCTGTCCCAAATTGAGCGAAACTTCTCGGAGGCTTCAAAGTCTAATCTGTTTTTTTTATTACAAAATTCAAAAGGAAAACTTCAGTTTTGAGAGAGTGCAGTTTGGCGGACGAAGCCAAATGAATAATGGTAAGCAGAGGACCCACTCTGAGAGGACATATATTAATATTTATGCCCATTTAACGGGTCCTATTTACGGTTAGATCCTGTCCAGCGGGGACTATGTGCAGTACTAACAAGACCGTGTCCTCGTTTTTTTCTTTCTTTAGTTTTTCAAATAACTCAATCTACGATCTAAAGTTGAATGTTATAATTTAATTAACTGTATCAATTTAATTTAATTTTTTTTTATTTTAAAAAAAAATTTAGATAAACATTTGAAAATAAAATGATTTTACAACTCTGATTTTTGAATAAAATTTAACATATTTTATGAGAGAAAAAGACTTATTATTTAAAAAAAATATGTTGAACTCAATATCTACTGGACTATGATCTAGTTAAAATATTGAAAAAAGTACACTGACCCCTTAAGGTTCGCCTAAAAAATATGGATACCCACTCTAGTTTCAGAAAAGATACAAAAGTCCAATTAGTTATAAATGAGTTATTTTTTAAGTGAAATAACCAAAATAGCATTAAGTTACCCGACCCTTACCCTACCCACAAACCCCTTAAACACATTCACTTGATTTCCCTCAAACTCGGGACTCACACCCCAATCTCTCCAGCGATTTCCCTTCCCACAAACCCTAAAACTCAGTTAAAAATTCAGTTTTGTGGGTCGAAATCAAAGGAAGAGAATCGAAAGCAAAGGAAGAGAGGGGAAGAGGCTGAAGTATTTTTCATTCTTTCTTTTTTTTCCCCGAAAACCAGATCTGAAAATTCACTGAGATATTTTTCATTTATTTTTCTGAGTTGTTCTGCATTCTTTGTTATGCCCAAACGCCTTTGTGGTTCTTTAGAGTTTGTGAATGATTTAAGTTCAGAAATGCTTCAGAGTTTGTCCAACTAAACAAATTCTCTATTACAGATTTGAATATTTTGCTCTATGGGTCTGTGTTATTGTGATATTTGTTCGGTTATATTCTTCTTCAGTTATATTTTTTGATGGAATTATAGTTTTATTAAAGCATCGCTTGTCAACTTTCATTCACCGTCAATGCAGGGCTCCGATGGAGGGAAGTGTTGATTTCTTAGTGCACCGCCAGTCCAATGTTAGGCTGATATCGAACATCGATCTAGATAAATACAGTCACTTAGATTTGGCAGATGATATATATATAAAGTATTGGAACTGGATAAAGAAAGCTTCAACATCCTAATACGTTATCACTTACCTAGCCCTTTGGGGGGCTTGCTAACATCGACAGCGACAGTGACAAAGAACATACGATAATGTTCAACATGCACTCCATTGCCAATGCAATTGAACTGTTTATATGTAATGCAGAGATGGTTAGAACTGACGAAATTAATTTAGAGATGGTTAGAATTGATGAAATCAATGAGCCTAATGATGAATGGTTATGTGCTAGTGATGACAAGTCTTTAGATAGTGATAGCGAGTCTGAAGAAAATGATTTGGAGAATGGTGATCAATCTGATGACTGGTTATCAGATTATAATTCTGATAATGAAAATGATATTAGGTATGATTATAATTCTGAGCATGAAGGGATGTTATCTATTGATTGTACGAGAGGGATGAATAGTATGCCTTTTTATGTTGAAAATGTGATAAAATTGTTCTAAAAGAAGGATTGATATTTAAGAACATAAGGGAGTTTAGGGAAGCATTACAAAGTTTTGTGATTCAAGAGGGATTTGATGTCATAAGGGTAAAAAAATGAGCGGGCTAGAGTTACTTTGCTTTGCTTACTGGATGTTATGCTTTGCTCACTGGATGTTCTGCTTTGCTTACTAGTTTTTCTACTTTGCTTTGCTTACTGGTTTTTCCACTTTGCTCACTGGATATAATATTTGGATTATTGTTGAAGATGCATTGTTGAGAGAGAGAGAGAGTGAATGGTTGAAGATGCCTTGTGTTTATTGGATATATACTGCTATGAATATGTTTATTGTTTTACTTTGCTTACTGGTATATGTGAGTGTAATATTTGGATTATTGTTGTGCTGAAGAACAATACACCCATTCAAGGGGGAGAGGCAAGTTCAAGTCAAAGATAGATGTTTCTTGTGGATTTTGTTGGAGAAGCAAGATGATAGGAAAGAAGTTTTTTTGTGGATTTTGTAATTATGTGAATATGTGATCCTTCAACACTCTAATTATTTTTTATAGATTTTTTAATTATGGAAGGATGCGATCTTTTGTAACTATGAAAAGTATGCTGGCATTGTAATGGAACATATGAAAAATATTCAGCTTAATGACAGGAAAGTATTATGTGTAGCTTACTTTATGTGTGATTCATTCTCTTAATATATCATTTCCTATATCATTTGCATGATATAGATAGATTGAAAATTGAGAATGTGTAAACTCAAATATCCATAAACTTCATTAAATTCCATTATAAGTTTACATAGTATAACTCAAATTACATAATAAAAATATGATTAAACTCACATAGTTAACATAATAAAATCACATTACATAAATAATAAGGCCTACAGTTAGAATTACAAAAAATACAATGCAAACTTGGAATAGAAATCTCATTTGTTTAAGCTCTTCCTCAAGTTCCTTTAATTCCTTATCTTTGGAGATATCGTTGTCCTTGTCATTGTCTTCGATAACAAATCGTTTATTTCATCGACTAGGTTACACCATCCAAAAACCCACATATGTTGTCCTCGCAGCAATAATATAACATATGTTTGTTTTATGAGACTCAAAAATATTGACAGCAGCTCGTCTTCCTCACCGACATCTTTTATTAATATACCGTAGCCCATCATATGCAAAGTCATTGACACTTGAACTTGACATCTTCAATTATCTAAACATATCAAACAATCACCAATTCAGACTAAAAAGGGTCATAATTAAAACAAAGCAAGATAAAATATAAGCAATTAATTCAAACAAAGCTATATATTATTTACACGATCCAAATACCCCAATTTCTTCACCAATTCAGACTCAATACCCCAATTTCTTTACCAATTCAGACTCAATTCCTCAATTTTTTCACCAATTCGGACCCAATCCCCCAATTTATTTACCAATAAGACCCAATCCCCCAATTTCTTCAACAATTAAGTAATTAATTGAGCCTTATAATCAATTAAAATCATGAATTTAGACTTGTCTTCAAAGCCAAATCCCAATTAAAATAGAAAACAACTGAAAAACTTACCTAAATCGATGGAAAAACTTACCCAAATATATGGAAAAACCCAGAAAAGCTTTACCCAAATGGGTGGAAAAACAAAAAAAAAATTACCTAAATAACGAACTTTAAAAAATAACCTAAATCGGTAGTGCTTTGTCGTGAGGCTGTGGTGGTTCGCGGTGGTTCTACTCTACGATGCTTCGCGGTGGTTTCGTGATGCTTTGCGGTGATTCTACTCCTCCTTCTTCGTAACTCCTCTCCGTGATGTTTCGCCACTGCTCCTTAGGGTTCTTCGCAACTCCTTACTTCTTCTTCTTCACTAAGTTCTTTTATCAAATTTTCAGGTTATATCATTTAACCCGAAAATTTGATATAACCCGAAACAAATGATATAACCCGAAACGAATGATATTACCTGTGTAATCTACTGTTGATTAAGGGTAGTTTTGATATTTCAAAAAAAACTTTAAGTCGTTAAAAAGCAAATTAATATTTTTTGGGATCTTTTGTCCATAAAATAAAATGACAAGGAAGGTCTATGTTTTTTCAGAAGCTAGAAGGGGTCCGTATTTTTTAGACAAATCTCAGGAGGTATCTGTGTATTTTTGCCCAAAATATTTTTTTAGATGATAGTTCAACTAAAATAAAAATTTTACTAGATTATAGTGTAGCAAAGATGATCTAGTAAGAACGAACAATTTAGACTTTTCAAAAAGAAAATGTCAGGATTTCATTAAAAATATTGAGGGGTTTAATATCGTTATTTTTTTCACGAGAGTCTATCTACCTCCTTCATATTTTTGCTTGTTCTAGGAAATTTTTCTAGTTTAATCGTAAAATGTGACTCATTTAATGTGGTCCAATAGTATATCGATTTGTGAGATGGTACTGGTTACAATATGATTAAAGAATGACTTGAAAATGAAAATAATGATATTAAGATTCTATTTTACAAAACAATGTAATTCTTTGGATTTGGGTGAAAATTTTTTGTTTATAGAATTAGATCGTATACATGTCCTATTATCCCGTCTCTTTCTCCATCTTGACAATAGTTATATGTCAAATCAACTTTCTTAAAAAAAAAAAGAATATAATCACTAACCCATGTTTAGTCTCTTCTTCTTCCTCCTTTCAATAAAAAGAGTTCATTTGAGGTCAAATAACTGAAGTAAATTGCTCTATTCTTTTGTTTTGTGGGTAGTTAATTTAGGGTGTTGAGCTTTGAAATAAGAGTTATTATTGGATTGGCATAGATACTGATAATCTTTTTTTTTTACAAATAAAGAAGTTGTCTTTAATAAATGAAATGTCTTTTATAAGATATAATTGAAATGTTTAATTATTCTTATTTTGGTGATAAAAAGAAGTAGGAAAACAAAACACATTAGCACACTTCCAAGTATTTTAAAAAAAAAATTCTTCCTTTTTTAACAGATTGAGAGAAGCGGTTTCAAATTCAACTTCTTGTGTCATAAAATAATTATTTATGTTAAAACAATGGGAACTAGTGTCTCTGGATGTGACAAATGCTTATTGGAAGAGAGTATCATAAGAGAGGGCGTTGAAACCGGAGGAATCAAGAAAACCCGTGAGTACCACGACGACCAATATTGTCGAGAATGTGACATTTTTTTATCAAAATTACATTACATTCTAAGAGATTGAGAGATATGACTCAAACTCTCAACTTTTAAAATATGTGTGTGAACTTAATCAACTGCGTCAACATGATTTATCAGAAAGTGGCAACTTCACATGTCAAATGACTGCAACAATTTTTTTTTTCTCGTTTTCTTTGTCAAAACTTTTTCTTTTATATGGGAAAAAAACTTTTTTTAGTTCACGAAAAGATTTTTCAAAACCGAAGTAGGTGTTTGTTATTCAATAAAAGGTCGCGAATTTCATTACCTTTCACGTTGGTGTCTATTTTGGGTCAATTAAACAAACAGTCGTCTTATCTGTCTTCTTCTTCTGACTTTTTAACTCTTATCTTTCAAGATGACTACTTCAAATTATAATATTGGAGTGGTAGAAAAAGATAGATTTTAAGGGTGAAGTTAGTAAATAGAGTTAATTAAATGACTGTTAAAATTTTAATTTACAAAAATGATCAAATTTTTAAAATTTACATATGTAATTTTAATGTGATTTATTATTTCACAAACTATTTTTCGACAAATTTTTACTAATTTTTAATTTTCGGTCATTTACTTAATCCTCTTTAAAATTGGTTATTCTTGTAGTTCTCCATTTTAAGTATTAGTTTTAATGACGACATTAACTCAATTGGTCAAGATTTCCACATCTAGTTTTTTAAACTTCAAGTATTATGTAATCTATGACAAAAAATAAAAACTATGCATCGAGAAAAGAAAATAGTTTGTGCGTAATTCATTTTACAAAATTACTTTATTTGTGGTTTTTAAAATATGTAAAGATCAACTTATTAATAATAATAATAAATCCTTTGAATTAATCCTCCTAGTTATCCTCTTTTTTTTAGACTAGGTCAACGTGTATTATACGTGTCATTTATAATTAGTTCTTAGTCCTTTGTAGCATGCATGTAGTTGTTGGGGGTTATACGCTCAAAACATGTGTATTGATATCTTGATATCAAATTTAATGAGGATGACGTTTTTATATATAATTGTTCTTTTAAATTATTAGTCAATACATACGTGTGTTGTACATATAAATAAATTTATTATATTTATAGTTATAATTATTATTTATAGTGATGTTGTGTAATGTGTTTATGTAAATTAAAAAAAAATATTTAGCACCATATTTATTTTGAATTTATGTGAGTGAGATAAAAAATGTTATATTGATGTTATTTGTTGATATATTATTAGTCAGTCAAGTTGTAGAATATCACATGTATGTTTTTAGAAAAAGAAATATTATATAGTAGAATATTCTCTCAAAATTTAAAAGAACATGTCACGTCATTAGAATTAAATCAACAATTTCATTTGTATTGCAAATTTTGTTTACTTATAAATTTGGGCAACTATATTTATGTAACATATTGATTATACTAACATATAAAATACAGCATAAATGGAGTTTCTAAAAATGTGTTATAATTGAATTGTATTTTAAATTCTATTTATTTAAGTTTAATAGAGATTATTTACTTTTCCTTAATATTAAAAAAAATAGTACAAAGTTGAGTTTTCTCTATAAAACCTCTCAAATAACTTGCTACAACTCATTCAAAATTATCAATTAAAATTAACTTGAAATTATTTATTAATTACTTTTTTCTAAATTCATTAAATAGTTGAATGAATTTTGAAATTAATGTATACTTGATCAATTTATTATAATTTTAAAAATAACAAATTATTAAATGTCAAATATAATTTGTAAGGTTATTTTGGGTAATGCGTCAATAATAAGTTGACAAAATTATCCAAAAATGATTCTCATCTCATCCCCACTTTTAATATATTATATATTATTTAATAATTTATATAAATATCTGAAAATTTTATATTCATTAATGAGACTATGATTTTGTATTAGTACGAGAGAATTAAGATCATTGATAATGAATAAAATTGTCAACAACATATTAAAGTATAAAATCTTTAATGAATGGTTGCTAGCACGGTTCATTAAGCATTATGAATACATGTGATCTAGATTCGGATCATTAATATGGATAGACATCTTAGTGAATATACTTTATATAATTAGATCATATATGACTGGACCGTTGTGAATTAATATTATTATCAATGTGCCATTTATCATAAAGATTTAATACACATCAATTCGATGATCATATGTAGATCAGTCTGAATCCTGAATAGTCATGAACTCCTATACATGCCTACTAGATCTTTTGATTCACTCGTTAAAGTTTATTTATAAAACAGGCTAATGACTTTTATTTTGGAGATTTAGTGATATGGATGGCTAGGAACATAATCTTACAAGATTTAGAATCCAAGCTTTTCTAACGAATCGTATATTGGTTCTCTTAAGTGTTAATTCTGGAACTGAATGGTTATTGAGCTCAAATTTATAATAAGATTATAAATTAGTCATTCACTAGTGAATTAATGGTACTTAACGATCAAGAGCTAATTCGAAGGGTAAAACAGTAATTTTGATCACTTATAATTTACGAACCCATAATTGGAGGACAGAATTACGTGAAACAATTATATCAATTGATTACACGAGAATACTCTGTAAATACATTTTATAACATCTAAGAGTGCAATTTCATATTTATAGTGGAGTAATAATAAAATTAATAAATAAAATTATTTAATTAAAGAGTTTAATTAATAATCTGATTTAGCGGAGCTTAGGATTACAAGTTCATGTTCCCCAAGTCACCTATGTATTACACAGTCTAGGGTGTGAAGTTTTCGGAACATGAGAAAAAGACTGATTTACAAAAAGAATTTTTATTTTGAGGTAAATACATAATTATGAGATAATTATGTGTGATTAATTAATTAAATTATTTATATATATAAATATAATTTTTGGAAATTATATATATATATATATAGAGAGAGAGAGAATTATCGATTTTTTTTAATTATCGATAAGTGAGATAAATATATAATTTGTGAAATTAGATAATTAAATTATTATTAGATAATAATTTTGATCGACTAAATATATTATTTTTGAAATAACAGGTAATTTAGTTGATAGAGATAATCGGATATGTTAATTCTGAATTAACTAATATCTAGATATATATCTGATTAAAATAAATATTGAATTTACAGTAATTATCATGTGTTGTTAATTATATGATGATTATTGGGTTATATTTTGTTCTTTCACCAACAGTATAGTGATTTTTGTAATTTTATTTTGATATTTATTGTAATTTTTCTGATCCCCAAAAGACGAAGAACGCACGAGATGAAAGACATAAGAAAAAGAAAAGAAATAGAAATTCTTTTAGAATTCTGGTGCCAACACCGGAAATTAGATTTTTGACGCCAGCGCCGTCGATTTATGGATTACCGGCAATGTCACAGGAATTTATTGTTCTTGTGACTTGCCAGAAAATCGGCACCGTCAGTGGCCGATGAGCGTGGGTCCGGCGATGATGTTGGTCGGCGACAACTGTTGTCACAATTACAGAAGTTTCGCACAAACCCTGATACCAACCAAACCTATCACTATAGAGTTTTATGATAACCGTAAATCTATCAATTATCCTTTTAAATTTTGAAAGTAATGTAATTTTAATATTAGTGATTTAATTTTATGAAAATTACAAATTAATAGTTGATTGGGTTTGACACAAGTTTGATCAAATTAAATAAAATATTTATTTTATTAGGTCAAAATCAACTATTTTTAAAATGGATAATTATAGAAAATTAATTTTAATTAAGAAAAATAATTTTTCCTAATTAAATAAGATTTTGTTCAAAACTTGAAGATTCTGAAGATGAACATCAAGAGGAGAATGCAATATTTAGAAAATATGTATTCTTGAAATCCGCTTTATAATATTATTTCTTTATTTTAAATATTGTTATTTAGAAATACTCAATAGTCACTTAGTTCATTATTATTTTATTTAATTATTAAATAATTATTTAATTATTATGTTTGAGAACATGTCCATACATTAGTCAATCACATGCCATGCATTAAAATCTCACACAATTTTATTTGATCATGCATATCATCAATAAAAACATGATTTATTAGGATTGTCCTAATATGTTTATATTTATTATTTTATGAAATCAATTGCATGTAAACTGCTAGGTTTAATTAGTTAAAACTTAATAATCACACCACACTAAATGCTATATTAGCTTTTAGGATAACCGAGTTTAGTAAAAGAGTTTTATCAAAATTTGATGAATATAATTAACTAGTTAATATAAGTTCACATAATTATGACTTAGGCGTTTTAGAAAGTTAAATGAACTTAGACCAATGAGATTGGCATAACCGATTATTAAATATTCATAGGGTTATTATTTTAACCAATGATTAATTTGGAATTAATTGATTAGTTTCAAATAGAAACACATAATCATAAAAGAGTGAGTGGGTAACGTTGACATGTCAATGTAATCTATAGTTTTCATCATTAATACAACATCATGAGGTGCAATAAAAGCCTCGAGATAGCTTTGTTTTCATCCCTCTAAGGAAGGTTTCGAACTGTACCAATATCAAGGTTGGACTTCTTAAGAAGATAGGATGAAGTGATGTAGTTTAGTCTTGACCGACCCTAAGGCGGTAAATTCTAAATGAAGTCATAGAATATGAAATGATGGGTCACACTCACAAAGTCACAATTAAGCTTTCATGTGGATAGTTGTGACTTGACCGAACAAGCGATACGTTATTGTTAAAAGAGAAAATGTGAGTTATTTTAAATTTTAATTAATAAGGATGAGAATGTCTTATAGACAATCTGATGTTAATCTAATTGACCCTAAGGCAGCATATTAATATTTGAGTTGTTTTATCGTGATTAGTATATGTTAAATTTATGTGTTTATTATGTCGTATTCATGCATCACATTTACTTTTCGAATTGTACATATTTTATCAATTATAGTGAATCTTGTATGTTTTAAATTTCAGTTATCATTATTATTTCTACCATGGGCAACTGTTACTGCTTTACTCGCTCTTGAGAAATTGAATGATGATAATTTCGTACGTTAGAAATCAAATATGAACTTAATACTGATTTGTGAGAACCATAAGTTCATTTTTACTGAGGAATCTCCTGAGCAGCCCGCTGTTAATACTTCTAAGAATGTTAGGGACAAATATGATGCTTGGATCATATCAAATAACAATGCAAAGTGCTACATACTTGTGAGCGTGAATGATATTCTGAGAACCAAGCATGAAAGCATATAGATTGCCTATGAGATTATGGAATCTCTATATGTGATGTTTGGGCAGCAGTCTGATCAAGATGAGAAACGGTACTTATGTTGGTCGTCGCGGTGCGTACGCGACAAAAGCGTGTGGTGCGTGACCATTTTAAAAATGGTACTATTAATAAAAATTAAATTTTTTAATAAAAACAAAACTCTGCAACGCTACGATAACAAAACAACTTTTTATTGAAAATTCTTTTTCAATCGGTCAGGATCCATTATATATTTATATATTAAATTGGTAACATACAATGTTACGAATCATATACCTATTGTAGTCTAAATCAAGCGTCCTCGGAAATCGATCAATTCTCCGTTCCCATGAAATCGTTCCAACGATCAGCAGACTATGAGATCCACACCAAGATCTTCCAAGTCAATCCTTAATGCACTGGGACGTGTGTGGACACGTAGAATATAACAAATACATTTTTTTCTTAGATGTACTTAACACATGAGATCTAGAGATTTTACTAAGAATGACTTTTGAGACGATTCTCTAAAAAATGTGATAATGATTTTTTAGAGATTTGATTAACTCTTAATCGTAAAGAAAAAACACTCAGAGCAATTGTGTTCACAACTCAATTCTCTGATTGTTGAACCGATTCTCTAATTCAACTGATTGATTCATTCATCAACTGAGTCCATCAGAATAATATTTGTATATTTTCTAGTAATGGTGTATGTGTTATTTAGGAATAAACAGAAATAATATTTAATTATAACCTTGTCAATTGCAATATGACCCATTGGTACTGTGCACAGTTGCAGTGCCACATGGCACTACTTTGTTGCACCCCTACTACTGTAGTGCCACATGACACTACAATAGTCCATGTCAACTCTCTGATACCCAATCAATGATTGACACGTATAAATTATTGTGAATTAAATAAATATCTAGATATTAGTCAATTCAAAATTAATATATCTGATTATCCCTATCAACTAAATTATCTGTTATTTTACAAATAATAGATTTAGTTGATCCAAATTATCATCTAATAATAATTTAATTATCTAATTTCATAAATTAGATATTCTGTCTCACTTATCGATAATTGAAAATAATAGTTAATTATTTGTGTGTGTGTGTGTGTGTGGGTATATATATATTAATTTCAAAAATTATATATATACATATATATAATTCAATTAATTAATTACACATAATTATCTCATAATAATGTACTTGCCCCAGAATAATTTTTTTTTTGCAAGTCAATCATTTTCTTACGTTGTGGAATATTCACACTCTAAACTGCGTAGTACAGAGGTGACTTGGGGATCATTGACCTATAATCTTATGCTCCAATAAATCAGATTATTAATTAAACTCTTTAATTAAATAATCTTATTTATTAATTTCATTATTACTCCACTATAAATATGAAACTACACTCTCAGAGATTATATAATGTATTTACAAAGCATTCTCATTTAGTCCAATGATATAATCATTTCATGTAGTTTTGTTCTCCAATTATTGGTTCTTAAATTAGAATTAGTCAAAATTATCATTTTACCATTCTAATTAATTTTCGATCCTTAAGTACTATTAATCCACTAGTGAACGACTAATTTATAATCTTATTATAAATTTGAGTTGAATAACCATTCAGTTCCAGAATTAACACTTAAGGGAACCGATATACGATCCGTTAGGAAAGTTTGGATTCAAAATCTTGTAAGATCATATTCCTAGTCATCCATATAATTGAATCTTCAAAACAAAAGTCATTAGCTTGTTTTACAAAGAAACCTTAATGAGTGAATCAAAAGATCCAGTAGACATGTATAGAAGTTCATGACTAATGAGGTTGCAGACTGACCTACATATGATCATTGAATTGATGTGTATTAAATCTTTACGATAAACGACATGTTGATAAATATATTAATTCACATTAGTCTAGTTATATATAATCTCATTCTATAAATTACCTTCACTAAGATATATATCCACATCAATGATTCGGATCGAGATCACATGCATTCACAATGGTTAGTGAACCATACTAACAACCATTCATTAAAGATTTCATATTTTAATATGTTTTTGATAATTTATATTCATTATCTATGATCTTAATTCTCTCGTACTAATACAAGAGCATAGTCTTATTAATGAATATGAAATTTTCAGATATTTATATAAATTATTCTACAATAATTTAAAAGAAAAAATATAAGAAAAATGTAATCCTTATTAAATTCTATATCAAAATGTCAATAAACATGCTTTAAGGGCATAACCCCCAACAATCTCCACTTGCCCTAAAGCAAATATGAAATTTCTCTCAATCCCATGTTACGCACGTGACCTTCAAATGACTTCGCAGGAAGTGTCTTTGTAAAAGGATCAGCCAGGTTCTGTTCTGACGCTATCTTCATAACAGTCACATCCCATCGATGCACGATCTCTCTTACAAGATGATATTTTCTCTCTATGTGTTTGCTCCACTTGTGACTCCTCGGTTCCTTAGAATTCACTACCGGCCCACTGTTATCACAGTACGAGATCAGTGGCTTGTCCATATCTGAAACCACTTTCAGTTCAGCATAAAACTTTCTGAGCCATACGGCTTCTTTTGCAACTTGACAAGTGGCTAAATATTCAGCTTCCTTAGTGGAATCTGCAATGGTGTATTGTTTAATACTTCTCCAGACTATAACTCCTCCACCTAGGGTGAATACTGATCTAGATGTCGACTTTCGACTGTCTTTGTCTGATTGAAAATCAGAATCAATAAATCTAGTGAGGTTCAGGTCTCTACCTGAATAAACAAACATATAGTTTCTCGTTCTCCTAAGATACTTGAGAATATGTTTTACTGCAGTCCAGTGTTCCAAACCTAAATTCGATTGATAACGACTGACAGTTCTGACTGCATAATAGATGTCTGGTCTTGTACAGAACATGGCATACATAAGACTTCCAACAGTTGAAGCATAAGGAACCTTCTCATATCATCTTCCTCTTAAGGTGTCTTAGGACATTGTTCTTTGGAGAGTATATTTCATGTCTGGTCGGTAGTTGACCTTTATTGAAATTCTTCATAGAGAATCTCTCCAGCACCTTATCAGTATAATATACTTAAGAAAAGTGTTAATAGCTTGTTCTTTCTATCCCTTAGAATTTGGATGCCAGAACATAGCTCGCTTCTCCCAAATCTTTCATTTGAAATTTCTTAGCTAACCACCTCTTTACTTTTGACAGAGTTTCTACATTATTTTCAATGAGTAGAATATCATCAACATAAAAAATTAAGAAAACCACTATCTTATCTTTGATGTATTTATAAACACAAGTTTCATCAACATTTTGCTCAAAGCCATTAAACCTTTAAAATCTCATCAAAAGTAAGATTCTAAGATGGTGCTGCTTTAATCCATAAATGGATTTGTGCAACTTCCATACTCTCTGATCTTACCTCTTTTATACGAACCCTTCTAGTTGCATCATATATATGCTTTTTCAAGAGAGCCATTCAGAAAAATTATCTTGACGTCCATTTGTCATATCTCATAGTCAAAACTAGTGGCTATGGAAAAAAATATGCGAATGGATTTTAGCATGACCACATGGGAGAATGTCTCTTCATAATCGGCTCCCTCCCCTTTGTATATAGCCCTTGACTACTAACTGTGCCTTGAAAGTGTCTACTTTCTCATCTTCACCTCTTTTCTTCATGAAGATCCATTTACATCCAATGACCCTGACATCTTCAAGTGGGCCTACAAGTTCTCAGACGGTATTGGAATACATAGATTCCATTTCCTGTTTATGGAATCTTGCCATTTTTCATTTTCAGGATCATCTGTTGTTTCTTTATAAGATAATAGATCGTCATTATCAGTGTAGATACCATATTTTGTTTGGTCCAATACTTTAAAAATACAAATTTTTTTTTTTTGCTCATATACTAGTCTAAGACTATGCGTATGAATTGAAAAATAGCCTAATGCCTAAAAATAAGAGGATTTGTCTAAGGACTAAAAAAATAAAAAATGAACAAAAGAACTAAAATAAAAAGTGAAGTCCTAAGTTTGCCTATAAATAGAGGGGAGGTCTTCACTTGAAAGGGGAGATCTGGAGAGTGAGAAAGAGGAAGGATTTTAGAGAGAGAAAGAGAGGTATTGAGAAAATAGTGAAAATGAGAAAGAATGAGAGTTTTCATTTCTATTCATATTCCATCTTCTCATTTCTTTTTATTGAGGTAGTTTAAATCTCTTGCATTTTAGCTTACAATATATCTTGTTCATTTTTATTAATCATCTCTCTTCTTCATACTCATGTATTTGATATTTCTTTGTTTCATTTTCCATATATAAGTTTGTTTGCTAATTCTTTATCATTTTTCTTACTCTTAATCGTAAGTTTTATTTTCGTGTATTGTTTATCCTAAATCAATGAGGATGATGATAAAACTTTTGAAGGGTATAAAATTAACTCAATGTGAATCAACCCTTTAATGGATTGAAAGTGTACCTTTGATGAAAATATCTTCTATGATAATTTCTCATACATAAAAATACATAAAATAAAGAGGAAAACCTCTATACAAGATTATACAAATGTTTAAGTTTTGATTTTTTTTATGTTCTTACAAGTCTTATCTTTTTTTTTTTTAATTTTGACCATCATATTTGTGACACTTGTTTGAACTAGTTACCATCTAATTTTGACCATCATATTTGTGACACTTGTTTGAACTAGTTACCATCCATGATCATTCCTATCAATGAAAGAAGAAAGTAAAAATGGTAATTAGTGAACTAAGTGGTCTAAAATAAAAAAATGATAAATTTATATCCCAAACAAAAATTATTTTATTTTTAAAGTTTTATTGATTTTTTAAGTGACACTTGTTTAAATTAGTCACCATCCATGATCTTTTTTTTGCTATTTGATTAGTATTGAGTAAAGAAATGAAAAATGACAATTAAAATATTATGTAGTAAAAATAGCATTCTCATTCCAATTATGTATGAAATTAAGTATTTTTTTCATAGATTAATTTATTTTACACATAAAAAATTTATTATTAATTTATTTACTAAATAATTATTTATACATATATATTATTAATTTATGTAGTAAAAAATTTTTGTTTTTTTCTGTATTTTAATTTTTTTGAGTTTTTTTATGTATTTTAATTTTTTGGAGTTTTTTTTTGTTTTTTGTTGTTTGCATTTTATTTTTGTTATTTTGTGTTTGTTTATTTTTCTATTTTTTTAGTGGATATTATTAGTTTGTTTTAATTTATTTTTATATATCTTTTTAATTATTTCATTTATTGTTTTATTATTTTCACTTTACATATTTTTTTTTAAATTTATCATACATATTTATCATCTCTAACATTCATTTATATTATTCTTTTTTTCCTTATAATTGTTATCTCTTCTTATTTATTTATGTATTATTGTCATACGTCACAGTTGTATGTGATTATTATGTCATTCTTTTATCATCAGAATTGACACTCGTAAATTAAAACCATACCAATTTGATTTAAATTTTGTTAATTTCTTTATTTAGTTTTCACTAAAAAAAATCCGATCATAGGTTTTATAATTTTTGGGATACCAAATTTCTCAAACTACTGAAATGAAAAGTTATTTTTACGATACCGGGAGTAACTCCAATAACACTTTGATTTAAAAAAATAAAATAAAAACAAAATTTTCATGTTTTTTGTACCACCCGTTAAATGTCATTTATTTGCTCATTTTTATGATTCAAAATGTACCAAATAGGACATTCAAAATTATATTTCTATAATATTATTTTTTTAAAATAATTTGGATAGTATTTGATTAAATTTGGTAACCATTTTTCATAATGGGCGTTGTGGGGTGCTAATATCTTCCCCACACGCAAATGACTCCCGAACCAACTTTAAATTTTCGCGACCAAAATATTTTATTTTAAAATTGGGTGACTAATCACGCTCTAAAATGATTGGTGGCGACTCTGAATTTCTTTTTTTCAAAAATGATTTTTCAATCGCCGCTCCGCATCGCATGCACGTTGCGACAATCAGTGTCTGACACTGGGACATGTGCTTCTACTTCATAGTGAATTGGCTGTCTCACATAAAATTTCGTGAAAGTATGAGGTCGTTTGAGTATGAATACACAAAAAATCAAATCGTTACGAAAAACTGTTTTGCTCTAAGTAAACAGTAAGGTTCGAAAATACATTCTAGTAAGAAAATCTCATAAAAAAATTCTGAAATTTTAAGGAGTTACTAGGGATATATCTAAAATACTTCCGTAAAAGTTTTAGATCAAACGGAGTTGGTCTCAGTACTAAACAAAACCATAAACTTAGATCTGAAAAACTGTTTTTCTTTGAGAAAAAAACAGAAACTTTACTAAATCATATAAACTCATAGGGGTCTAGTTGTGACCTAATTTTTTATACACAACATGATTCATTATGTTGAGAAAACTACCATAAATATTTCGGACTCAAACTTGAAATCGCTTTACACTGCAGAAAAATCCAAAAATCCCAGATTTCATAAAAAATCATATTTTTTTTTATCGAAAACGTTTATCCTTTATCGAAAATGATACGGAATGCTTATATGAAAATAAAAGAGTGTCAAAACTCATTATTATCCAGATCTAAAATGAAACATGTGAATCTAAGACAAAATATAACTTGAAAGTTAAAACAAGGTTAGCAAAGGTTTTACCGAAACGCGGACGCCAAACAAACATCTGTGACTCAAGCAATTGGCTGCCGCCTAGGGCACGAATATTTTCAGGACAAAAAGTCACAAAAATGAGGAGAAAAAGTTCTTTTTCGTGCAAGGAGGGTTGCACAAGAATAAGAGAGGGAAAGAAGTCGAAAATCACAAGGGAAGATGGTGGAGGTTTGATGCTCGCAAGGGAAATCAGCTGCCACAAAAACTCAAAGAGAGGGGGGGGGGGGAGCATTATAGCTTAAATGAGATTGAGGAGTCTAAATGAGAGGCAAGAAGGGTTAAGGAAGCTTATATAGTAGGTTAAAAAAAGAGGAGCTTTCTAAAACCCTTGGCTTAGGTTTATAGTAAGGTTCCTAAAACTCCAACCATTAGAGTTTAGGAAAGTTTCTACATTCCTTCTCTTAGAGTTTAGGAAAGAAAATTAATTTCTAAAGGGGGAGGGGAACATTCAGCCAACACCAAGAGGAATAAAACCCACAATTTAAAACCAAAAATAATTTCCAACAATGGAAATACCATGATCGAATATCACAAAATATCACGCGTAAATAACATGCACAAGAAACCAAAAAATCATACATGCATAAAGATTAATAATATGAGAGGGAAAATAACCAAAATGCCCCTAACCTTAAGATAAGCCAAACAGTAGGGCTATTACACGATGACCACACGATCATAGTGTAACCAAGGTGTAACCCTCAAAATCATGATGTCCATGTGACCATCGAGTAGTCTACACGATGTTCGTGTAGCTATCGTGTAGCATACACGATGACTATACGATGTCAGTGTAACTATTGTGTAACCCTAAAAAATTAGAAACCCATAAACACGATGTCCGTGTATCCATCATGTAGATTACACGATGTCAGTATAACCATTATGTATGAGAAGAATAATTGTACAACAAAATTTCAGAACTTACTATGCCCTTGATGAGGAGAACCAAACATTAAAGCGGATTCATCCTCTGAAGATACATCAAGAAAATGTGTAAGAGGTTTCAATTTTGTTGTCTCCACCACTTTCTCCTCCACTTTTTTCTACGCTGCTTTTTATTTTCATTTTGTTGCGTTTCCTAAGTAGGGAACTCAAGGATTCGAGATCTCTTGATCTTCCTCTTACCAAGATCACCAAGGCAGACGAGCTCGTCTTCTTCTCCATGGTTCGGTTGCTCCGTTGACTTTACTGAACCCATCAAATCTGATATCATCGATGCAACTTAAGGTTCTTCTTTTTCCATTTCTTTTCCTTATTGTTTTATTTCTTCATTCACTTCTATTTCTTCTTTGATTTCCTCCTTCACTTTTTTATTCTTATTTTCCTCCCCTTCTTCCCTCCTTTTTTTATTCTTTTTCTTCTTCCTTTTCTTCTTATTCTATTTTTTCTTCTTTCTTACCTCTATTTTTTCTTATATTTTTTATTCTTTTATTTCAACTACTTCTTTCTCATCCTCTATTTTTTCTTCCTTTTTTTCATCTCCCTTATATTTCTTTGATTCTTCTTTCTCTTCTTTGTTCTCGTCTTCCCTCTCTACTTTTTCTTCCTCTTTATTCTCCTCTTCATCCTCTTTTTTTTCCTCTTCTTCTTCCTCTTTCTTCTTATCTTCTTCCTCTTTTTGTCATTTTCTTCCTCTTCCTTCTCTTCCTTTTCCTATTTCTTCTCCTCTTCTTCCTCTTTCTCTTCCTATTTTCTCCCTTCTTTCTTAATTCTCCTCTTCTTTTTCTTCTTCTCCTTCTCCTTCTTTCTCGATCTCCATCTACTCCACTTTCTTTTCCTTTTCTTCCCCTTCCTCCCCGTCCATAGTCATCGTCTTGGCAGATCGAGGATAGAATAAGTAATGATCATCTGGCTATGATGTCACCAGATGATCCATCAAAATCTTGATTTGGGAAATGATAAAGGAAATGTCTGATTGCATGAACATAATCTTCTTGTCTATTGAATTGATTTTTTGCTCTATTCCAATCAAACATTTTCTCACCCAATCCCCACATTGGGCCTCTTCTCCTCTTTCTTCACAATGCCCTCCTCCTCGGGCCTCTTACACTTCTTTGTCTTCTCCTCATCAACTTCCTCATCCACCCATAGTAAGGCTAAGTAAGGCGTCGATTGAAAAACATGTAATATAAATCAGATAAACTAGTTAAAGAATGAGTACACGATGGCTGTGTAACTATCATGTAGGTTACATGAGGTTAATATAATTAGCGTGTATATTACACAATGGGTACCTTAAACCCTAAACTCTAAATCCTAAACTCTAAACCCTAAAACCCTAAACCCTAAAACCCTAAACCCTAAAACTCTAAATCCTAAACCTTAAACCCTAAGAATCATGTAGGGTTTAGGTTGGTGTAAGAATCGTGTAGCATACACGATGACTACACGATGTCAGTTTACAAGAAGAAGAAGGGTGTAGAATGATTTTGCGCATGCATTCCTTATGGCTACTGATCTCCAGTAGTTTGTTTTTCCTCATCCGTAGGGACCAAGAGAAGAACTTCCAACTAAAAATTCAAGTAATATAAATTAATATAAATTGTGTGCAAGTAATATAAATTATGTTAACATAAATCACAACATACATTTTCATTTGAAAAGATTTCTTTTTGCATATTCTCAACAGAACCATTATGGTTGGAGCCCACTTAAGAGTCTGTGGTATCTTGGCTGAAACCTGATTACCATACAAACTACTCATCAAAGGGATAGTTTCAAATACTCATGTCTATTTAAACAAAATAGAGTAATTCAGTATTTAATACATAAATAAATCAAAATATCACTATTTAATAATGTCATGAAGTCATTGTGTAACCTACAAGAAGCATACACGATGATCGCGAAGTTGTCATGTAACCTACAAGAAGCCTACACAATGACCGTGAAGTCATCGTGTAGCCTACAAGAAGCCTACATAACTATATAGAATAAAAAAAAGTTACTTGGAAGGCAATAGGACATCCATTCAGCGAATCTCCATGAACAATAATGAGAGATTTCTATACTTTTTTTCCTTGATTAAGATCGCCAAAGACAAGCTTTGTATTCTTCACATCTAATAATGATTTGATTGTTCTGGAGAAAGAGAGCTCTCCCCACGAATATTGGTTAAAGGCTTTTTAGGTCGTCAACCAAAACCAACTATTTCTTCTCGATTTGGGTTCGACTCTCATTCCCTAAAAAGAAATGCTCCAGTAAATAAACAATAGCCATCTTGACAGCATCAATATCTATCTTAAAGTTACTACTCTTGAACTTCTCTTCCAACTCAGTCATGGTTATACCCTTGGCTTTGGGAAAGTACATATCAACAAGTCTATTTGGGCCATGTGTCTTCTTCTCATCTCGGGATTCACCGAACTTTAGTTCGGTCATCAGTGAGAACTCCTTCTTTGAAAAGTACAGTGGCTCCTCATTGACAAGAAATAAGATTTCCTTCTCAGATGGAGTGCCGTCCACATATTCGGCCTCCCTGGCCAGCACCTGGTGGCAGACAGTGGTTGAAAACTTCAAGGATGGAAGATCCAGGAGATGGTCAAAGCATGTCTCCATAAATAGGGATAATCGAGGAGCTGTCAGTTTGGTCTTCATAACATCTATCACGTGCGTATTGCACTTTGCATTTGCCCTGGCCTTGGGAATTCTTATAACGTCATGGACATCTCGCAGTGTCATTGATGAAGCCATAACAATTGATGATGAAGCCATAACAATTGATGATGAAGCCATAACAATTGATGATGAAGCCATAACAATTGATGATGAAGCCATAACCTGTAAAAAATTCAAGGAAGACATAAGATCATAGAATTAAAGTGTACACGATGATCATGTAGACATTGTGTACACTGCACGATGGGTACATGATGCTCGTTTAGGTATCGTGTAGACTACACGATAGGTACACGATGCTCGTGTAGCTTCCACCTGCATTAGCTAAAGCATTTTTCAGCCTATTCTCTTCTTCTCGCGGAGACTCTTCAAGCTTCTTCTTGCAGTAGCGACGCCATGCCACTTGGATGAAACAAGCCGCCCATGTCCTCCATTACTGCGAGTAACTTAAAAGGCATGGCGGAGTTGCTTGCTATGAAGCCATCTGAATTGAGAAGCGACGAATTTTAGAATGCCTGCTTTTACAGCGAAGGCTTCAACTTTAGTTAGGCCTATAAAACGCTTTACATTCCAGGAGAGATCCATTGGAAGAATGATTCATGACATCAATAATTTTTATTTCTTGCCATTTCATTTGTACGGATTGCTTCATTGGCTTCCTCATACACTCAGGTAGCGCATAGTGTGACATCCATAACTCTACATCTCGTTCTTTTGCCCTCATCTCCCTTCTTATCTCCTCTGATTTTTCAGTTTCCAATTGCAGATACGTCTGTGCCAAAATTCAAATCATAAAGCTCACATAGAAATCATCTCAATGCTATATCAACATAACTAGTCCGCTAGAAACTATGAAACGAGAGGGGAAAGATTGCACAGACCTGCAAGTTTCTGATAAAATATAAAAATAAAACCAATCCGAAGGTGGAGATAAACACTGCAAAGACGTTTTCCCATATATAGGTGTACTTGTCTCGAGGTTTTGACCAAGAGAACTGCAGAAGTGAAGCAAATATGTATATCAAAAGCTAAGTAGAAACTATATCTTCACTATAACATTATATCGGTTGTTGAAAGATGTACTATTGTCTCTTATAACAGAACAGGGGAAAGACGTAGAGCTCAAAGAAAATTGAGCCAAGATTAAGAAGCCTAGAACAGATGGTTAAAAAGAAACTCAATTCCTTTGTGCTATGATCTTTCTTTTCTTTTCTATCATTCTTTATCATTTGTCAATAGTGCAATATGTTGAGAGCAGAAGATAAGTAGGGGGACGAGATCAAAATCTTCTAAGAAGCACGGAAACGTATCTTAAACCAAGAGGAAAATGAATTACAACAAACCTCAGATTTCGCAGGCCCCACCAGAAACAATGAAAGAACTTTTGTGGAAAATCGACAGACTCCATAATATCAGATTGAAGAGTATCCAGAAATATACCAAAGTCGAAAAGTTTTGTATTTGGATTGTCAATAGGATTTCGGCATATACAGTACTGTCAGAACAGGAGGAGGAACCAAAGATACAACCACCATGACTTTCACACGCTTCTTGCCAACATCTTATCTCCCTTTCAATGGAAAAGAAGTACCAAAAGGCTCCAAGTACCTAAAATACCAGAAAGATGATTGATGATCAGCAAATTTCATGGGAAAAGATTGCATTTTTGGGGAAGTAAATGTATGATCTTAAAAGCATGCAATCCCAACTGCTCTTTTGTTTTTTATACAAGAAATCTCAGCTTCTTCTTGATCATAATAAAGGAAAAGATCCACTGATGATACAGATACACATGCTTTAGCTAGAAGATTAAATGCTTGTAAAAATACAAATTCCGCTGTTAATTTGTAATCAACAAGTCAAATTTAAAGCTAGAAGAAAAAATACCACAATTAATTTCTAATGACGCTTACATGCTTGCTAGCATGTAAAGAAAGAGATTATATGCAGCTTTTGTCCATGGAGTTTCAGTGCGTATGCTAGGAATCCTTGTAACACCCTTGTATAATGGGTAGATCCGTACAATTCATGGCACAAATTGTTCGAGAACAATAAATATTAGAAGTTCCTTGTGCTTAAAGATCTCGATCCACCCAGTCTCAGAAGAAGGATCAAAATTACCACCTGAACAGTATACCAGTTTAAAGCAGGATTAATACATAGTAGAAACCTAATCAAAAAATCGAAAAATCAATGTGACAATCAAAGTAAAGTGCATTAATATAAAACTTCAAGGTATGAGAAATAACAATACAACAAGTCAGCTGCATATCGTGTTCCTCTTACCTGAAGAAATGGAAGAATGGAAATGATGTCCACGAAGAAGTAAGATAACAAATATCTCCGGGCGATTGCCACCAAATCAGTAGCTACCTGTCGTTCTTCGTATGTCCAATGGGGACCAACTTCGAATCCAGTAAAGAATTGAAAAACAATATGAACTATGAAAATGATATCGGTAACCAATCTCAAAATGATAGCTGCATTCTGCAACCTTTTGTCCAACGAAAGGCACTTCATATCATCATTAACCACAGGGATGTAAAAGGACAAAGGATCAAGTGCAACGGAGATTACAGATGAAATCAGGAAAATATAATTACACTTTCGAAGGAATATAGAATGTGGGTTAAGAGCTGCCCTGAAGTTACTTGTATATTCTGAAAGAATTTCTCTCCAATGGATTAATAGTTCCTTTCCAGGATTTCTCGTCTGAATCCACTCGTGGGTCCTGAACCAAGCAGAATAAATAAACCAAATATTAAACTAACTAATCAAAATTCAAAGTTACAGAAAACTAAAAGTAGCCATGGCAATTGGCAGTTTAATTCTAATCTGAACCTTAAAAGCGCATATGAAGTGGGCAGTCTACTTTCTAGTACTACGCATGCTTAATGCTTCTACATGTAAGCAAGTAGAAAATGAATGTGAGGTTGTCCAAAGTAAAAAGAGTTGAAAGAAGCTAACCTTGGATGAATTCCCTTACTGAATCCCTTCTTTACTGTAAATGCCATTGGTTTTTACACTTTAAACACACACACCCCCTCTGTCACTCACACACGCACAGAGTTCTGGTTTGGAATGAAATTTCAGTCTGAAAAAACAGAAGATGACGACGCAAAGCAAGGCTGAGAAATGGAAGTAAAATTGTAGAACCAGCAGGAAAGGGTCAATAGAACCAGTGAGGTGACTGGTGACAACTCATGGCCGCCAGCCACCCTTGGCCTCTACTAAAAGAGTTTGGAAAAAGTTGAATTCAAACTAGTCAATGAAAATATCTAGTGCTACTCCTTGGAAAATACCTGTTACTTGTAATACTGAATATATGTGCCGGTCGAGTGGTCGGGTTAAAGCAAGTAGGAATTTAACTTAGATCTGTGTTAGAAAAAAGTTCAAACAATAGGATACATAAATTTGTATAATTAGTTAAGATATACGTAAACTCATTCGGTCATCAATGATTATCATAAATATTGCACTTGGCCACTGTATAATCAATGAGATTTGATAATAGGAGTTTGATAAATCTAAGTTGTTGAGTTCAAATCTTAAAGACTCAAATCTATTTGTCATAAACGTTCATAAATAAACAATTCTGATGCAACATACACCTCATTTTCAACAAAACAAGAGTCGATCCATTTCCTCTATTCTTCTCATATTCTCCTTTATAGTGGTCTTGGTGATAAGATTCAAAAAACTTGTTTGTCATTTCTACTCTACAATTTTTATACTTATTATGAACAATGAATGTTTCAATAGTTGATATGCATATGATAATATGAGTTAACATGGTTCAAATTGAGAATCCCTAAAATCCGTAGAAATTATAACTTTAATGGAAAAATATTATTACGTCACTATAGTAAATTCTGATTTCTGAAATGAAAACAATTTCAAATAGGGTTTTTGCAGAAGTATACCCCTAGCATTCCGAATTTGCAGAAATATACTCCAAGACTAATTTGTGCACTCTCTAACCATTGACCCACCTCCCTTCATTTTTTTTCAATCTTCCTCAATGCCATTCTTATACAGTATTCAATCAAATGTCAAAATCAATTCTCGCCCAACACTCTACCTTCCTACCCACCTTCATCACCCTCATTTCTCCTCATTTGTTTTTCATTTCTCCTTATTCTTCTTTTTCTTTCTTCTGCAAAATCAGTTTGCTTTCATCGTCTTCTTCATCTTCAAAGAAAGCTACTTCATTTTCAAGGAAGACTTACATGTGTGAGTTTTGTATTTTTTTCTAGAAGGCTTGAAGTTTCATGGGTTTTTTTGTTCATGAATTTCCTGGCATTTTTGTTCGAACAACAACATTCAGGATGTTGTTTGAAGTTCATGTAGGGTACATGAAGACTACAAGACGATAGTGTGGTGTACTAGAAGTCTACATGTGTACTACACATTCCTCGTGTACACTTCACGCAATGTACACGCTCCTCGTCTAGACCTCAAGTACACTACATAATCATCTTGTAGGCATCTGGAACTTCTCTTGCAGTTCGCGATACATTACAAGAGCACCGTGTAGCATCTTCTACACTATAAGAGGACTACACGGTCATCATGTGATGTACAAGATGACCACAAGATGATCGTGTAGTCCTGGGTACACTACACGATGACACTACAAGATGTTCATGTAATCGGCGTGTACTCTACACGATTGTCATGTAGTCCTCATGTAGTTCACTACAAGAGCATTGTGTAGTGTACACGAGCACTATAAGATGTTCGTGTAGTGTCATCATGTAGTGTACTGAGGACTACACGATCAACTTGTGGTCATTCTGTACACTACACGATGGTCATGTACTCCCCGTGTACACTACATGATGATCATGTAGTTATCGTGTACACTACACGATGACAACACGATGATCATGTAAGCCTCGTACACACTACACGAGAATTACACGATCATCATGTAATATTTCATTTCATTTTGTAGTCTCTTTCTACTAACTTCCTTCATTGATGTGTATACAAATATGTCTGAAGTTCGAATTTTTGTAATCCATGATGGAGATTGGGTGAAAAATGGTTCAACATGGTATTTTAATGGAGAGAAGACCAAATTATTGGAGATATCAACTAACTGCACTTACTATGAGCTATCAGACATATTGCATGAAGAACTCCAAATAGACCCCTCAAAGTATGATATGTCTATCAAATTTATTTATAGAACCCATGTCCCCTGCCCTCACGCTAAAATTTCAAATGATAGAGATATACATTTCTTTGTTAAAGAGAATGTATCAGAATAACTTAGAACTCCATTATTCGTAAGTACCAAGCCAAAAAAATTTCCATCTCAAAGCTGTGTTCCTCAAACCACAACGTCATAACTATTGGAAGATGTCCATAAAGTAGTGTGTAATAACTATTTATTTGTATTTAGTTATTTTTCAGACATTAATATTATTGAATTTTTATGAAGAAATTAAAAGTTTTATTTAAATTGAAGTGTGTTTATAAATTACTCAAGCTCTGAAACTTTCATCAATGAACGAAAAGTGAAGACAGAGACGTCTCCAGACAAACTCTTCTGAGAAAGTTCATAATGATATTTGTACTATTAGGATCGACTGGACAATCGAATCTGATTACGACTGTTAGGTTGAACCAATGGATGCCAGTCTTGGCGCATGAGAGTGGAGACTCAAACGATTAACCTAGACATGTTATGAACATGTAGAATAGACCGGTAACAAATTAGTTTAGAGCCTAAAACCATTTACCTAGCTCTAAATCTAATTGTTATACCTTAAGGGTATTTTCATAATTACTTTAATCCTGAGGTAAATACCTAGCTTAACATAGTTAGTTGCAATCTTTGATATGTTAAAAGAGTGAGTTCGAATTGGCGGGCCATATCTCGGTTGTTGGCATTGTAATTCAATTAAGATTATGTGATTCACAGATACGAAAATTCGTGGTTAGATTGCGGAAGCAATAATATCACCTTATACTTTATTGATGGGTGTGTGAATAAATTAACCTGACTAGGATATTCAATGAATTGAGTCATTGATTAATATTTGTGAATTGTATAAGACAATTCACTATTATATATTTCTTATTTACAATTAATAAAAGAGTTAAGAAAATAATAACAAGTGGGTAAAATGATAATTTTACATTCTACTCTTGTTACTGATATTCACAATAAGTATTATGTTAAAATATTATGTGGACCGTGAAAATAAAAAAGATTTATTTACACCAACATAAAATGTAGCGCGCATGAATCGAAAGTTGATTCGGCATCATAGTGGAGTCGTATGATGTCAGGATTAAATAGGTCAAAAATTTATGCAGATAAATTCATTGGGCATTTAAATCCTTAGCTTTGTTTATGTGGGTTCATTCAGTTTCAAAAATAGCTCATGAGAACAGGAATGGAGAAACAAAGTAAATTGGATCAAAATATGTTTTGGTGCCAAGACATATTTTCTACACCTATATGTGATGGGTAATGTCACTTAATTAGTTAAGTGTGATTATTTATATTGAAATTAATTATCTTATTATTGTTTGATCATTGTATAATTAGTAAATAAAAATAAATTAATAAATTAATTGATAATGATCAATTAAATCTATCAACTGGATTAATAAATTTTGATACAACTCTAACACTATAGAGATATACTGATTTTTGGCAATTTGAATATATGGGGGTGAATTTTCAAAAATTTAAAATATATAGATATATTTGTAAATATCAAAAATGAGATTTTATAAATATCGAATAGCAATTTGATTGTAGTGATAGACAGAGATAGATCTCGTATCAAATACAAAGAAAAAAGAGTTTTGTTCCCTCCCTAATGATTGCCGACGAAATACACTATTGAAGAGATATGAACACCACCAGGCTACATCCACGTTCATTGGTCACAATATAAGATCCAAATACACGGGTGTTGAATGCGTATATAGGCCAAAAGAAATAATTGAAGATATTTGGCTTGATCTTAGTGTCAACATAGGATACTATAAGGCACAAAGAGCTAGAGAGTATGCTTTGAAATTAATTCGAGGGTCGCCTAAAGACAACCATAGGATGCTCCCAGCATATTGTCACATGTTAGAATTGAAAAATTCAGGTATTTTTTTTACCATCATAAGGTCTACACGATGGGTACACGATAATCGTGCACCCATTGTGTAGTGTACTCATCCTGGGCTGACTTCATTTAGTCTTTTTATACACTACATGATAATTACACGAGGTAAGTGTACCCATCGTGTACACTACATGATGGGTACATTGAACTTCTGTAACCATCGTGTAGTGTACCCATCATTGTGTGGCCATTGTGTAGTGTACACGATGGCTACATGAACCTCGTGTACCCATCATATAGTATACACGATGGGTACACTGTCTTTGTGTACCCGTCATGTAGACCATGTACTCTGTCTATTTTAATACAACAATATTAAATATTTTACAGGGACAACAACACATATAGAGATCGATGCGCATAACCGTTTTAAATATATTTTCATGTCTCTTGGACCCCTTTATTCATGGATTTTCCCAATATATACGGCCTATCATTGCTGTTGACACAACCGCCTTAAAAGGCAAATACAAAGGTGTATTGTTTGTCGTAAGTAGTAAATGATGGAAACAATCAAGTATATCTCATTGCATATTCATAAAATAATGATTCATGAGAATGGTTCTTCTGTAAAATTCACGCTGTAATCGGTGATCTGGCAGAGTTGGTGTTTATATATGATAGGCATACAAGTATACTGAATGATGTAGATATTGTATTTCCCAATGCGCTTCATGGAGCTTGAATCTTCCACATGGGACAAAATATCAAATCAATGTAAAAAAGGAAGATGCGGTCACGTTATTTTTGAAAGCTATAAAGGAATACCGTCGATCATAATTCGATCGGTTGATGACTCATTTTACACATGCATTTTTGGATATCTCACAAACGTGTCGGCGAGGGGAGTTGAGAGGTGGGCTCATTCATGTTTTGATGGAAGGCGGTACAACATAATGACTATAAACATCGTATAATGTTTGAATGCGATTTTGAAAGATGCTAGAAAGCTTCCCATTACAAGCCTTAAAGAACATATATGTGACATGTTATAACGGTGATTCTATGAACGAAGAACAACCGCATGTCAAGTTACCTCGAAGATGACAGATTGATTTGAGACAGAGCTTAATAAAATCATCCTACATCACGTACACTATCATTATTTTCTTCTGACATCCACGAGTTTCCTGTCGAGTGTGGGGGTAGAGAAGTAGTGGTAAACTTGAATCTTAAGACGTGTATGTGTCAAAAATTGCAAGCATGCATTGGCTGCATGTCAGCAACGTAATATTTCCCGCACACAGTATGTGTTAGACGCACTAAGAAAATGAGGATTTAATTATTGCGTATGTGTAAACAATACATCCTATCAGAGAAAGAGAAAATTGGATCATCAACCAGGAGGTTCAAGAAAAGGTGGTACTGCCACCTATAACGGGACAACAAAGTGGAAGACCTAGGACACTTAAAATTTCATCTAAAGGTGAGGAAGTAGTAAGAATAAAGTGTGCACGTTGTGGGCAAATTAGCCACAGCTGACAAACGTGTAGAAATCCAATTTCTCTCTCTCAACGGAATGACCAAGCCACTTAAAATATAAATGTTGACCCTTGTAATTTTTTAAATATTAATATGAAAGAAGAATTGTGGTTGTTATTTAATATTGTCATGAAGTTTAAGAAGCCTACACGATGAACGAGAACTCATCGTGTATCCTATAAAAAACATACGCGATGAACGTGAAGTCATCTTGTAGCCTACAAGAAACCTACATGACGATCGTGAAGTCATAATGTAGTTTACACGATGGGTACACGATGACCGTGTAACCATCGTGTAGAGTACCCATTATATACTTACTTCATCAAGTCTTCCTGTACAATACACGATGAGTACATGATGACCGTGCAGACATCATGTACCCTTCAAGAACAAAAACCAAGCATTCAACGGTAAAACCAAGCATTCAAAAACATATAAAAATTTGGGCATTGAAAATTATATAGGAAAATAACCATAAAATCAGTATAAATAATACATATCCAATTTATACATAAAACATTATAAGGGTTTGACTTTTCTATGTGCAAATAACTTAATTGCAATGTGTTTACGGTATTTCGGAATTCTCTTTTAAGTTATTTCCTGGAGATCCATCTCATATGTTAGGGCTTCAACAAACTTTAGGGAGAATACCCCACAATCTACAAAGCACAAGAAATGCAAAAAAAAACACAATTAAATAATTTGTATGAAATTTTAAGTACATAAAAGATTTTAAAAAATAAGTATATTTCATTTACACATTCTCTTGTTGTGGACATGACATTGGCTTATATTCTCACTCATCTTTCGGTTGAACACACAGTCTTTTGTTATAAATATTCATAGAAGCAAACGAGGGACAATCTTCGTAAAAGGCTTTATAAGTTCATGATACTTAGACTTTTGATATGACATGTTCAAGGAATTATAAAATTAACACACTGACCATTCAAATCTAGCTCCACAGTAAACCAATCACTATTGCCCACATTCATGGGGAATATAACCAATACAAGTTGATATATAAGAATAAATATTGGCTTTTATAAGTAAAAAAATAATGTTTAATATCTTATAAGTAAAAAAAGACATACCCTATCAGACTCTTCTCAGTCACTTCCAAAGTTTATCTGTAAGCTAAGGGTTTGGAACCGGAGAGTATCCTCAATATCAACATCCCAAGCCGCGAGGTTATTCTCAAACTCTTCCACACAACCCGTCAGATTTCCCTGTAATGTCACAGTAAACATTGCATATCAATAAAAAAGACTTCCTGAAGTCTACACGCTGCTAATGAAGGCCTCATGTAGACTACATGAAGTCTACACGATGTCCATGAAGGCCTCGTGTAGACTACATGAAGTCCACACGATGCTCATAAAGGCCTCGTGTAGACTATATGAAACATTATACTTACTTCCAGATGCAAATCACCAATATTAACTCTGATATGCGGGTTGTAGTCCCACAAATCCCTCCTCATTAGCTCCCAATATGCATCGATATGTTACAATGTAAAAAAGATTACATAAGATATTTATATTTATTTTAAATACCACATTCAAAAAGATTATAAATATAACTACTTACATCGGGCTCATGCCACTGATAAGGTGGAGATACTAGTGTTTTGAACCAAGAAAAGTTACCGACGCAGTACCCAACGTTTATTTTCTCATTCCTGTACAATGTAATTACAGATAAAAATAAGAGTTTCATGTTTTGAGCCAGGAAAAGTAACCTACACGATTACAGTGTAAACATCGTGTAACATACACGATGGCTACACGATGTCAATATAACCATCGTGTAACCCTAAAAAATAGAAACTTAGAAACACGATGTCCATGTACCCATCGTGTAGTCTACACGATGACTACACGATGGTCGTGTAATCATCGTGTAGACTACACGATGTCCGTGTAATCATCGAGTAGACTACACAATGTCAGTGTAACCATCGTGTATGAGAAGAATAATTGTACAACAAAATTTCAAAACTTATTATGCCCTTGATGAGGAGAACCATGCATTAAAATGGAATTTTCATCCTCTGAAGATACATAAAAAAATGTGTAAGTGGTTTGAATTTCGTTGTCTCTACCATTTTCTCCTCCACTTTTTTCTACGCTGCGTTCTCTTGATATTCCTTTTACTACGATCACCAAGGCAGACGAGCTCGTCTTCTTCAACATGGTTGGGTTGCTCTGTTGACTTTACCGAACCCATCAAATCCGATATTATCGATGCAACTTCAGCTTCTTTTTCCATTTCTTATTCTTCTTGTTTTATTTCCTTCACTTTTATTTCTTTTTTGATTTCCTCCTCCACTTTTTTTATTCTTATTTTTCTCTCCTTCTTCCCTCCTTTTATTCTTCATTTTATTCTTTTTATTCTTATTCTATTTTTACTTCTTTTTTACCTCTATTATTTCTTATTTTATTCCTACTGCTTCTTCATTCTCATCCTCTACTTTTCTACCTTTTTTTCTTCTCCCTCATCCTTCTTTGATTCTTATTTCTCTTCTTTTTCTATTCTTCCCTCTCTTCTTTTCTTCATCCTTTCTCTCTCCTTTTTCTTCATCCTCTTTTTTTCCTCTTTCTTCTCATCTTCATCATTTTCCCCTCTTTCTTCTCCTCTTCTTCCTCCTTTTTTCTTCTTCTTCCTCTTCCTTCTCTTCTTCTTCTTCCTCTTCTTCATCTTTCTTCTCATTTTCTTCCTCTTTTTCTCTTCCTTATCCACTTCTTTTTCCTCTTTTCCCTCTTCTTCTTTCTCGATCTCCATCTCCTCCACTATCTTTTCCTTTTCTTCCCCTTCCTCTCGGTCCACAATCATCATGATGGCAGATCAATGACATAATGAGTAATGATCATCCAGCTGTGATGTCACCAGATGATCCATCAAAATCTTGATTTGAGACATGGCAAATGAAATGTCTGATTACATAAACAAAATCTTCGTGTCCATTGAATTGATCTTTTACTCTATCCCAATAAAAAATATCCTCACCCAATCCCCCCCATTTAGCCTCTTCTCCTCTCTCTTCATAATGCCCTCATTTTCGGGCCTCTTGCTCTTCTGTCTTATCCTCATCAACTTCCTCATCCACCTATGATAAGGCTAAGTAAGGCAACGACTGAAAGACATGTAATATAAAAAGACAAATTAGTTAAAGAATGAGTACATGATGGTCGTGTCCCTATTGTATAGGCTATGTGATGGTTACACGAGGTCAGTGTAATTAGTGTATATACTACACGATGAGTACACGATATCAGTGTAACCATCAAGTTGTGACTAGAATGATAGAGGATGAGTACATGATGTTCGTGTACCCATTGTGAAGTCTACACGATGGGTACACATGCATCGTGTAGGCTACACGAGGTTGGTGTAAGAATCGTGTAGCCTACACGATGTCTACACGATGTCAGTGTAAGAATCATGCAGCCTACACGATGACTACACGACGCCAGTTTACAAGAAGAAGAATGGTGCAAAACGATTTTGCACATACCTTTGCTACACCTACATAACTATATAGAATTAAAAAAATTACCTAGAAGGAAAAAAGACATCCATTCAGTGAATATCCATGAACAACAGCGGAGGATTTCTTTGATTTTAGTACCTTTTTTCCCTGATTAAGATCACCAAATACAGGCTTTGTATTATTCACAGCTAATAATGATTTGATTGTTCTAGAGAAAGAGAGCTCTACCTACGAATATTGGTTGAAGGCTTCTAGGTCGTCAACCAAAACCAACCATTTCTTCTCGATTTGGGTTCGACTCTCCTTCGCAAAAAAGAAATGCTACAGTAAATAAACAAGAGTCATCTTAACATCATCAATATTTTCCTTTAAGTTACTGCTCTTGAACTTCTCCTCCAACTCATCCATGGTTACACCCTTGGCTTTGGGAAAATACAGATCATCGAGTTTCTTTGAGCCACAGGTCTTCTTCTCATCTCGATCTTCACCAAACTTCAGTCTGATCATCAGCGAGAACTCATTCTTTGGAAAGCACAGTGGCTCGTCATTAACAAGAAACAAGATTTCCTTCTCTGATGGAGTGTCGTCCACATATTCAGCCTCAAGGATGAGAGATCCAGGAGATGACTAAAGCATGTCTCCTTAAATAGGTAGAGTTGAAAAGTTGTCAGCTTGATCTTGATAACATCTATCACGTGCGTATTTCACTTGCATTTGCCTTGGGAATTCTTGTAACGTCATGAATGTAGGGAAAGTTGAGGAGTTGTCAGCATGGTTTTGATATCATCTATCACGTGCGTATTGCACTTTACATTTGCCCTCGCCTTGGGAATTCTTGTAACGTCATGAATGTATCACAATTTCATTGGTGAAACCATAACAATTAATGATGAAGCCATAACCTGTAGAAAATTCAAGGAAGACATAAGACCATAAAATTAAAGTGTACACGTTGATCGTGTACACTACACGATGCTCGTGTAGCTTTCGTGTAGACTACACGATAGGTATACGATCATCGTGCACCCATCGTGTGATGTATATGAGGGGTACACGACGATCATGTAATCCTCATGTACACTACACGATGACTACATTGGTCATGTACCCTATCGTGTATTGTACGAGATGACTACGTTGTCATCTTCGAAGACATCGTGTAGTCATCCTGTCCACTACACGACCGTACACGACCTACGTGTAGTCATCTTGTATGCTACACGACCGTCGGTCACCCCTCTTGTACACTACACATTCTTCATGTATCCAATCGTGTAGTTTGCAGGACTACACGATGTCTTCGAAGATGACAATTAGAGAAAAAACATAGAAACCAAAAAATGCAAGAGTAGAGGAAGACAGAAACCCTTGAGAAACTACCAAGACACAAAAAAAGTAATAGAAAATAAAAAAAACCCGATAAATCTTAAAGAAACTGCTTAGAAACCTAGAAACCTACAAAAGTCAAAAACTTAGAAACCTAGAAAAAAAAGTCAAAAACCAGGGTTTGGTAACTTCATCAGTTATTTTTGAAGAGGAGGTGGACCAAATGTTAAAAAGTGCACAAGTTAATAAAGGAGTATAATTTTATAAAATATTTTTTCTTGAGGTATAGTCTTGAAAAAAACCGTTTCAAATAAGGATTGAAACAACAATCAGGTTAAATGTGTTGCATAAACAATATATATAACTATACGTACCTCTCACTAATTATACATGTTCATCCACAACAAAAAAATCATTAAAATCTATATATTGTTCTCTTTTTTTTGGGTACAAGAAAGGGTAAAAGGGTACCCACCACCCACCGGAGTTATCTATTCTTCAGAAGTGAAATCGGGCTCCGCCGGTTTCAGGAGGAGTACCGGTGGTATTCTCTCAGGAACCCTAGTCTTCCTTGTACCACTGTGTCCGTCTTATGGAACGAAGTGCATTGGCCGCAAATCGAGATGCGTAAATGGTGGCACCTAAACTCGGGGAGCTTCCACCTGCATTAGCTAAAGCATTTTTCAACTTAGTCTCTTCTTCCCGCAGAGACTCTTCAAGCTTCTTCTTACAGTACCGACGCCAGGCCGCTTGGATGAAACAAGCCGCCCATGTCCTCCATTGCTGCGAGTAAAACCAAAAGGTGTGGCGGAGTTGCTTGCTATGAAGCCGTCTAAACTGAGACGCGACGAATTTCAGATCATCTGCTTTTAGGGCGAAGCCTTCAACTTCAGTTAGGGCTAGAACGGTGAGAGTCGAGATAGCGAGATTGGCGGAGGAGTGGGGATCGAGAGCCCAGGGTAGTAATTCTTCACCACAGAAGTCACCTGCCTTGAGGTATTTGGAGTTGAAGAAACCAGTTATTCCGCCATTAGTAGTTATGGTTAAGAGCTTGCCTCGCATGACGAAGAGCATCTCATCAACTGGATCTCCTTCACGAACAATGTAGCTTTCTTCTGTGTACAGTTCTGGCTTCAGACGGTC
Source organism: Datisca glomerata (assembly GCA_003255025.1). Classification (NCBI taxonomy): domain Eukaryota; kingdom Viridiplantae; phylum Streptophyta; class Magnoliopsida; order Cucurbitales; family Datiscaceae; genus Datisca; species Datisca glomerata. The sequence goes on along the minus strand of QANY01009313.1, from coordinate 2,638,670 downwards.
ACACAATGCATCTAATAATTGTTCATCCATCTTTTCAAACATCGACACCTTCAAACATTCCTGAAAAATATAAATCATATTCAGATTGTCATAAGCTACTAAATTATTTTAAGCATTATCAACGAAACGTTAATCCATAGCTGAGCTAACAGGAAAATGTAAACACGAGATCCAAGCAAAGATGGCGTTTTCCTAATTTCAGGGACTAAATTACTGGGGGGGACTCACTCTCATAAGAAGATCTAAGCAAAGATGGCGTTTGATGTCTCTTCATCAACGCCTCTGGTTTCCTGCCATTTGTATTGCTCGCACCTTCTAATCCTCTCCCTCAGACTCTCCGGCAGCAATTTGTGTGACATCCATTGTTCTGCATCTCTCCTTTTCACCCTTATCTCCTCTATCCTTGTTGTTGTTGACTGTAAATATGTCTGTTTTCACACCATCCAAAACCATCCCCATTTTGTCAATACAAATCTCCACCCAAAAACATGTCTCTAAACACATTTTCCGATATTATATTTGTTCTTTCCAGAAACATCATTATTTTCTATCAGTTTTTTTCCTGAAAACTCATTTTTGATTAACAGGAATGATAGTTAGTACGAACCTGCATATTCCCTACGAGAGATGAAAATAACACCAACCCAAATATGGAAATGGCAACTGCAAATAGTATTTCCCATACATAGGTACTGATTGCAAGATTTTGACCAAGGGTTGCATCCAAAAAGATTCAATTTGTCATATTCAGTCAATTTTAACTGGAACAACCGCAACAGCATCAAAACCACGCATTCATCATTGTAATAATAGCACACCAACTTCATCAGAAAGCTTAAAATAAGACTATTTTCTAAAATAAACTGGGTTCCATCTCCTATATCGGAATTGTTTTTCCGACATTCATACCGGAATTAATTCTCACTGTAGGATCTGGTCAGTTTAATCTCAACTATTAGATGATTTAGAGAGACTCTCTCTCTCTCTCCTAAATCGGTATAGCAGGTAACCATTCCTGAAAAATTAGGATTTTCCTTCACTTCCCTTTTCTTCTTTTATTTTTCATTCAATCTCAATATGCCATCATCTCTTTGAGGTTCGAGCCCTCCTCTCTCATTCCCCTCCATTGTTGTAAGTTCTCTCTCTCTCTCACACACACACACTCACTCTTTCTCTCCCCTCTCTCTCTTGGGCTGGCACAAAAGCTCGAGCTTTTGCTGTCGTCTACTGTTAAATTTGACCATAAAAGCTCGAGCTTTTATCAACGGGGGAAGTGGTTGTTTTAACGTTAGCATTATTTATATTTTAATGGTTTGCTTTTGACTCATCCACACAAAAGTGAACAAAATCATTCTCTCTGTCTTTCAACGTCTCTCTTTGTCTCTCTTTCTCTTTGATTCTTGTTCTTTCCTAAAAATGGGCCTCAAATGCCATGGTAATAGGCGTTTGACTTGTGTCCTAGTGACATGGGCCAGACGCCTGTGTATCTAGCGTTTGAGGCCCGAATGCCACCAGTAGGCGTTTGGTCTCAAACTCCCTATTGGATAGTGACACGCGCAGGTCAACTTTCAGAATGCATAACTTTTGACTCGGGTAAAATCATGTGGCTCGTAAGATATCAAATAAAAATTACTCAGAGATCTACAGCCCAGTTGTTGGTCCAAAAAATACGTTTTAAGTACTTTCGGAGACTCGAAAACTGTTTCGATCTTAATTTTGGGCTTTTTTGTAATTCCCATCTCGTTTAGTTTTTAAGGTTTTGTATATGTTTATAAATTAAAACATAAGTATGTTATTTTTCAAATTTTATGGGGTTATAATTTGTAAAATTAAAGGTTAAAATTTTAAATTTTAATATTCAATTTCAAACTTTTAGCGGATATATTCGATTTATAGATAGAATCTGACCTTGAGGGTTATACGTGTTCGCCAAACCGATAAATAAGATTTATCGACCATCATAATATCATGACCTATAATTATATATTGTGAAAACCCGTCTCGCTCGATACTTGTCACAAAAGCACAACATCATCAATGACAACTTTTAATGAGTTTATGAATAAGTGTTCAATTACATCGAGAATCTTTAATTAATCTAATCGAGTTTCACATCATAAGTGAGTATCATGAATGTTTGCATTGAAATAATGAGTATTTTCTATTTTTATCGATGATTTTTCTGGTGTACGGTAAAATATCAATTTTAAAGAAAATTGTGAAGAATAGGGATTATAGCCATTTAAATGGCGTTTGGGAGCAAAAAAAGTGGTGGTTGGGAGGGAGACTGACGATCATCTATTTGTACATTGCGTTTGGGGGTTGAAACAGGCGATCGGTTTTGACGATGCGATTAACACCTTCACGATGACGTTTAGGGGCTAAAATAGGCGATTCACCTATTAGGTATGGCGATTAGGGTGTACATATTTGGTGAACCTCTCTAAGGATTATTATTTTGTACGTATTTGGTGAACTCCAGTACGTAATTGGTGAACCACAATATATATTTAGTAAACCCCTCCAAGAATTATTAATTTGTACGTATTTGGTGAACCCCATTACGTAATTGGTGAACCCCTCTAAAAATAATTCTTTTGTATGTATTTTGTGAACCCCACTACATAATTGGTGAACCCCATTATGTAATTTGTGAACCCCTCCAAGAATTATTCTTTTGTACGTATTTGGTGAACTCCACTACATAATTGGTGAACCCCTCCAAGAATTATTTTTTTGTACGTATTTGGTGAACCCCAGTACGTAATTGGTGAACCCCACTACGTAATTGGTGAACCCCTTGAAGAATTATTATTTTGTATGTATTTGGTGAAACCCACTACGTAATTGGTGAAACTCACTACCTAATTGATGAACCCCTCCAAGAATTATTTTTTGTACGTATTTTGTGAACCCCACTACGTAATTGGTGAACCCCAATACGTAGTTGGTGAACCCCATTAAGTATTTGGTGAAAAAAAATCCAAAAAACTGCTATAATAGCCAAAATTGCTATGGCCCAAATTGCTTCAAATGCAATCTAAGAGCTATAATAGCCCAGTATCCATGCCGTGAAAAAATTCACAGCATGATAAAACATTCTATAAACTGAGGAAAATAAGGAGGAATTGTTAATGTTTCTGCATGAATCTATTATAGACAAGATTTCTAAGGACCCACCAGAAACAATAAAAGAACTTCTGAGAAAAATCCATCGACTCTACGCCAGATTGAAGAGCATCAAGGAAAATTCAAAATCGGATCGCGTCTTGTCTTCAACTTGCATTGGACAAGAGTCATTCAAAAATGACGCATTCCCTAATACATGACTATCATAGTACAATGGCTGAATGTTGCAGGTAGTCTGCTTCCGCAAGCTCTTTGCCAGCAAACAGTTTCTCGTTCTATAGAAAACAAGTACCAGAATGCTCTAAGAATCTTATATATAAAATAACTTACAAATCAGAAGTCCTTATGGATATTTCAGACGAGCAGTATAGTTGCAAAAATATGTCCATAATGCCATTGTATGTTAAAATGTGTGATGAGAAGTGTACATTTCCCACTAGATCATGGGTCATGCTACATTACTGTTAATAGTAGCATACTCCGAGTAGAGACAAAGAAAGAACTGAGAGGAGAGAGAAACTTTTCTCATTTTTCTCTCTCCTAATGTCTCTCTTTCTCTCTCCTAATGTCTCTCTTTCTCTCTCCTTCCACTATGTCCTTGGGAACAGTAGCATAAACAAGTACTAGAATGCTCCAAGTATCTAATATCAAAATAATTTAAAAATCAGACAACCTAGTGTATATTTTGGATAAATAATACAGATGTAATAATTTTTTTATCGGTATTATAGATGCAATAATAAAAAGCAATGCTAAGTAGATTCACGGTGCTAGCACCATTATGACGTGGCCATACACTTTTATAGGACCAGTCATACACATTACAATATAAAGTTTATTTTCTACTTATATATTCATTTTTATCATGTTAAAAATGACACTACAATATACACTTTGATAGGACCACTCATACAAATTACAATATATTTTAATTTTACATTTTGATAACGTATGAGTAGTGGTATGTCACTCTTGCTAATTGATTATTTATTTGTTTTTAGGTTGCGTCAGGAAAGGATCAGAAGGAATATTGGATACACAAGGATCCTTATCAATATGTTACTGTTATAGAATTTGCTAATGCATTTCAGTCATTTCATGTGGGAAGGAGACTAGGGAGATTGCTAGTCCATTTGACGAGAGCAAAGGCCACTCTTCTGTTCCTGCTAGAAAAACATATTTGGTGTAGGGACTAAAGAACTTTTGACAAGAGAAACACTCACTTTAAGCGATGTGGTTGTAAGATTTATTTAGATGTGAATTTATACTAGTTTTTAATTTTTTTTCCTTAGGATCTATTACTTTTGTTTGCTCTATGAAAAAATCAATATGCAATTGTCATTTTGAGATATAATTTTTAGTGGAATAGTATGTAATGATTTTGAGTGATTAAATAAAATGATGTGATTTTGTTATTTTGTGATATTGTTAGGAAGTTAATTATTTTTATATTTGTACAATTGCAAGAATAAGTAACAAAAAAGATTATCAAAAGTATTTCATAGTATTAACAAAACGATATGAAAAATGTAACACGTTTCACAACATTTTATAGCATGAAAAGAATGCTATCAAAGGTCTTTTAAGCTTTCAAAAAATGCTATCAAAGAGATAAAAAATGTTATTAGAAACTTCTTCACAACATTTAAAAAATGAAATAGTAGAGATACCATAGCATTTGTAAAACGCAATGGTAGGGCTACTATAGCGTTTAAAAAACATAATGGTAGAGATACCATAGCGTTTAAAAAATGTGATGGTAGGACTACCATGGCGTTTAAAAAACTCCATCGTAGGTTCTGACTTTTAATAAAGGTTGGCTAATATCGTATTTTAGGAAACACTATCAAAACGCTATGATAGCATTTTTTGCCGCTATAGTAGCATTTTTCTCTTGTAGTGTGAGTCATGTACGGTCAACTCGTAACGGTAAGCGGTGCTAACATAGCATTTTTTAGTAATAAGTCCATAATGTAGGTGTAGTAATAAAGATATAAGATGAGAAGTGTACATTTTCCCCTCGATCATGAGTCATGCTACGTTATGTTAACAATAACATACTAGGATGAGAGATAAAAAGAGTGGAGAAGAGAGAAACTTTTATTGTTTTTCTCTCTCCTCATCCTCATCCTTTTCTTTCTCTCTCCTCTCAGTATGTTACTTGTAACAGTAAGATTGGTTATCCCTATACATCATATAGATAGAAATGAACATGAATATCATACAAAAGAAAAAAAACATTACTTACATGACTGGCTAGCATGTAAAGGAAAAGATTGAACGCAGCTCCAGCCTATGCAGTTTCATTGAGAATACCGAAAGTCCTTGTGACTTCTTTGTAAAATGGATAGATTCTGTAAAACCTGGGGATATATTCAAAGAATTCAATAAATTTCAATAGGTTCTTCATGTTCAATGATCTCGAGCCTCCCATTTTTGGAATGACTATTAAAAACACCACATATGCATGTATCACTACAAGCTACCAGTTAGAAAGTTATATAAATTTCAAACATGTAAAACAAATAACCGATTGGATATTAGCATGGCCACATAGGAGAATGTCTCTTCATAATCGACCATCTCCCTTTCTGTATAGCTCTTGGCTACTAACCGTGTATTGAAAATATCTACTTTCCTATATGCACCTCTTTTCTTCTTGAAGATCCATTTACATCCATGGGCCTGGCATCTTCAGGTGGATCTACAAGTTTCCAAACAGAATTGGATTACATAGATTCCAGTTCCATGTTCATGACATCTTGCCATTTCTCATTTTCAAGATCATCCATTTCTTCTTCATATGATAATGGATCGTCATTATCAGTGTTTGACACTAGGACATGTGGTTCTAGTTCGTAGCGAATTGGTTGTCTGACAACCCTCCCACTACGATGTTGCACCGGGGTTTCCTTTGCAGGAACTGTGATTTCTCTGGTTTGTCATTTATTAGTAGAAATTGAAAGTGGTCTGATCTCATCAGCCTTCAAGAATTACTTTGCTACGAGATTTGTAGTTTTCCATATAGTCATGATCAATGAATGTTTCATTTGCCGACATAAACACATTTTGTCCTTGTAACTATAAAAGTACATACATCTAGTCTCTAGAGCATAGCCTATGCATTTGTATACCTCAAACCTTGAGTCTAACTTTTCAATTCTGTGTCTAAGAACGTGAGCTAGACACCCCTATATACGGAAATGGCATAAACTAGGTTTGGAGCCATTCGATAACTCTAAAAACGTCTTACTTACAGACTTAGAGGGCAGTGTACTCAAAATGTAATTTGCCGTGTGTAGTGCATCTCCCCAAAATTTAAGTGACAATGATGAGTAGCTTAACAACGACTTAACCATATCTAATAAGGTTTGGTTCCTCTCTGTAACATCATTGTGCTATGATGTTCTAGGTGCTGTGAGTTGGGATATAATTTCACACTCTAGCAAATAATCGTTGAATTCTAAATCCAAGTACTCACCGCCTCTATCGGATCAAAGGGTTTTTAATGATTTATGTAATTACTTTTCAGCTTCAACTTTGAAGCCTTTAAACTTTTCAAAAGTTTCAAACTTTCTTTGCATTAGGTGAGTATAACCATATTTTGAGTAATCATCAATAAAAATAAGAAATACTCATACCCACCTCTAGCTTGTATATTGATCGGTCCGCATACATCACTATGTACTAGCTCAAGTGGTTCCTTGACTCTTTGGCCCTTTCTTGTGAAAGGTCGCTTGGTCATTTTACTCTCTAAATAGGATTCACAAATAAGAAGAGTTCCAACTTTTAGTTCTCTCAAAGCACCATGTTTTGTTAACATGTTTAATCTATCTATATGTGTTATCATCATCATGAGAAACTTTTTGTCGTTTGTTACTTTTAAGTTTTGCTTCTTTAAATAATTCAAAATTATTTAACGCGCGTTCAGTCAATTTAAGTATATACAGTCCATTTATAACTTTTGCTTGACAAATATTGAATCCATTCTTAGAAATAATAAACTCTTTACTAATAAAAGAAACTTCGAATAATTGTTCTTGCAAAAATGAAAGCGAAATCAAATTTATTAAAAATCCAGGAATATAATAAATATCGTTCAAAACTAAATAATTATATCCAAAAAGTAAACGGATTGTTCCTAATGCTTTAGCTGACACGAGCTCATCATTGCCAACTCTCAAAACGACCTCGCTTTCAGCCAGCTCTCTTGATGAATCAAGCATCTGCAAAGAAGACACATACATGGTTACGGGCTTCTAAATTAAGTATCTAGGATGATAAATCATATTCCAGTAAGCACGCTTCAATTACAAGTAAATCATATTTACCTTTGTTTTCTAGCTTGGAGAGATACTTGTTACAATTTCTCTTCCAATGACCTTCAACCCCAGAGTGAAAACATTTTCCTTTGAGCTTACTGTCTTTCTTGTGCTTCTTGGCTTTTGGTGATGTCTTGGCTTTCTTCCCTTTCTTGTTCTTACCTTTGCCCTCTCCATTGATCTTCTTCCTCGTATTACTATTAACAGTGGAAGAAGGCTTTTTCTCGACAACATTTGTCTCGTCCTCTTTGGTCATTTTAAGATTGAATGACTCAAAAGTCAGCAGTTCATTCAACAATTGGATATGTTAAATTATAACTTGTTCATAACATGGTTGGTCATGAGCGCAGAAAAAGCTAGTGTGAGTGACTCAAGTATAATGCTAACTTGAGTCCGCTCATCAATGGTTGCCCCATGTACTTCTGCCTCGTGCATTATGATGATCATGTTCAAAACATGTTCTCGCACAGAAGTACCATTTCTCATCTTAGTTGTCATCTAGCTCCTAGTGGTCTCATGACGACTTTGATTAGATTGCTGCTTAAACATCGCCTGTAGGGATTCCATAATTTCATACAAAGTCTCCATACTTTCATGCATGGTTCTCAAAACATCATTCATGCCCACAAGCATGCAGCTCTTCGCCCTTTCGTTTGATATGATCCAAGCATCATATGTGTCCCTAACATTCTTAGGGACATTAGCAGGGGGCTCCTCAAGACATTCCTCACAAATTTGCATTAAGTTCATATTTGATTTCCAACGTATGAAATTATCACCATTCAATTTCTTGAGAGCGAGTAAAGCAGTAACAGGGTTGCCCATGGTAGACATAATTATGATAATTGAAATTTAAAACATACAGGATTCAATATAATTGATAAATATCTAGAATTTGAAAAGTAAACGTGATGCATGCATACAACATAATAAACACATAAATTTAACATTTACTAATCACGATAAAACAAGCCAACGATTAATGTGCTGCCTTAGAGTCAGTCACATTAACCTCAGACTGTCTACGAGACATTCTCATCCTTATTAATTAAAACTTAAAATATCTCATTTTTTCATTTTAACAATAGGGTAATGTTTGTTTAGTCAAGTTACAAGTATCCACATGAAAGCTTAATTGTGACTTTGTGAGTGTAATACATTATTTCAGATTCCATGACTTGATTTAGAATATGCCGCCTTAGGGTCGGTAAAAAATAAACTACATCAATTTCTCCTATCTTCTTAAGAAGTCCAACATTGGTATTGGTACAGCTCGAAACCTTCCTTAGGGGGATGAAAACAAATCCATTTAGAGGCACTCACGGTGTTGTACTAATAATGGAAACCGTAGGTTACATTGACATGTCAACCTTCTCTCACTCACTATTTTAGGATTATGTGTTTCTATTTTTAACTAATTAATTAATTTTAAATTAATTACTAGTTAAAACAATAACCCTATGAATATTTAATAATCTAAAGTGCCAAAGTCATAATTATGTGAACTTAGATTAACTAATTAGTTATATTCATCAAATTTTAATAAATCTCATTTACTAAAGTCGGTTGTCCTAAAGGTTACTATAGCCTTTAGTATGGTGTGATTTCCAAGTTTTAACTAATTAAAACCTAGCAGTTTAAATTACAATTAATTTCATAAAATAATGCATATAAACATATTAGGACAATCATAATAAATCATGTTTTTACTGATAAGATGCATGATCAAATAAAATTAGATTTTCATGTATGACATGTGATCGACTAATGCATAGACATGTTCTCACGGGAATGTGCCTCAAGGCATTACTATAGTGTCATGTGGTACTACAATGTTACAGCCCTACTATTGTAATGCCACGTGGCACTACAGTAGTTCATGTCAATCTCTGATACCCAATCAGTGACTGAGACGTGACAATCACCGCGAATTAAATATTTATTTTACTCAGATAAATATCTAGATATTAGTTAATTTAAAATTAACATATCTGATTATCATTATCAACTAAATTATCTGTTATTTCACAAATAACAGATTTAGTTGATCCAACTTATTATCTAATAATAATTTAATTATATAATTTCACAAAATTAGATATTCTGTCCCACTTATCGATAATTGAAAAATAATCGATAGTTATATATATTCATTTCTTTTTTCTATTTAGAATTCTAAATAGAATCTAATATATACATACTACTAATATCTTATATTAGAATATAACAATAGAATATAATAGAATTCAATATAAATGAAAATATGGATTCTATATTATATTAATATATTACTCTTTAATATATATTCTATTTTCTTAATCTTATTATATTTAGAATTTATTCTATTTCAAATTCAAAATGAAATTATTTTCAATAATTAGAACTATCTAATAATAAGAAATTAATTAGAAATCTCATTTTATTCAAAATAATAATTTCTTTATGATTATGGAATGATTCGTTAATAATGGCTATTCTATTTATTGATATTCATTCTATATTGGTGATATAAATTCTCTATTAAATCATTTTTATAATTATTATCAATAACAACATAATAAATAGAAAAAATAGAAATATATAAACATATTAAATAAATAGATAATAAATAATATAAATAAATAATATATTTGTTAAATTTATTAAATAATGAATATTAATGTATTTAAGTAAATAATGAATATTTTGAATGATATAGAATAATCAAATAATTTATAACAAATTTTTTTTACAAGTCAGTATTTTTTTCATATTCTGAAATATTCATACGCTCGATTGCGTAGTACATATGTGAATTGGAGACCATGGACCTATTATCCTAAGCTCCAATAAATCAGATTATTAATTAAATTCTTGAAGTAAATAATCTCAGTTATTAATTTCATTATTACTCCACTATAAATATGATTATAGGTTGTATTACAAAGTATTCTCATTTAGTCAACTGATATAACTATTTCATATAATTCCGTCCTCCAATTATTGGTTCATAAATTAGAACTGATTAAAATTACCATTTTACCCTCCTAATTACCTCTTGATCCTTAAGTACTATTAATCCACTAGTGAATGACTAATTTATAATCTTATTATAAATTTGAGCTCAATAACCATTTAGTTTTAAAATTAACATTTAAGAAAACCAACATACGATCCGTTAAGAAAACTTGAATTTCAAATCTTGTAAGATCATGTTCCCAGCCATCCATATGCCCTCAAAGCATGTGTATTGACACATTTTGATATGAAATTTAATAAGGATTACATTTTTCTTATTTTGTTCTTTTAAATTATTGTTGAATAGTGTATATAAATATCTGAAAATTTCATATTCATTAATGAGACTATGATATTGTATTAGTACGAGAGGATTAAGATCATAGTTAATGAATAAAGTTATCAGCAACATATTAAAGTATAAAATCTTTAGTGAATGATTGCTAGTACAGTTCACTAAGTATTATGAATGCATGTGACCTAGATCCAGATCGTTGATGTGGATATACATCTTAGTGAATGTACTTTATATAATGAGATTATTTATAACTAGACCGATGTGAATTAATACATTTATCTTTCATAAAGATTAATACTAGATCAGTCTGAATCCTGAGTAGTCATGAATTCCTATACATATCTACTAGATCTTTTGATTCACGCATTAAAGTTTGTGTGTAAAATAGGTAAGTGCATTTTGTTTTAGAGATTCAGTGATATGGATGGATGTAAATATGATTTTACAATATTTGGAATCCAAGCTTTTCTAACGGATCATATATTAGTTTTCTTAAGTGTTAATTTTGGAACTGAATGGTTATTGAGCTCAAATTTATAATAAGATTATAAATTAGCTATTCACTAGTGAATTTATGGTACTCAAAGACCAAGAGGTAATTAGAAGGGTAAAATGTTAATTTTGACCAGTTTTAATTTATGAACCAATAGTTGGAGGACAGAACTATGCGAAATGATTATATCAATGGACTACACGAGAATACTCTATAAATACATTCTATAATCTCTAAAAGTGTAATTCCATATTTATAGTAGAATGATAATATAATTAATAAATAAGATTATTTAATTAATAATCTGGTTCATTGGAGTTTATGATTATAAGTCCATGATCCCCAAGTCACCTCTGTACTACGCAATTTAGGGTGTGAATTTTTCAGAGCATGAGAAAAGTAATGACTTACAAAATAAAATTATTCTGAGAATTAATTATTTAAATTATATATATATATATATATATATATATATATATAATTATCGATTATTTTTCTAATTATCGATTATTTTTCTAATTATCGATAAGTAAGATAAAATATCTAATTTATGAAATTAGATAATTAAATTATTATTAGATAATGATTTGGATCAACTAAATCTCTTATTTGTGAAATAACTATTAATTTAGTTGATATGGATAATTAGATATGTTAATTTTGAAATAACTAATATTTAGATATTTATCTGATTAAAATAAATATTTAATTTACAATAATTACCATGTGTCGACAATGATTGAGAATCATAGATCACCATGGACTGTTGTATTACCACTTAGATATTTATCTGATTAAAATAGATATTTAATTTATAATAATTAGACGTATCGATCAATGATTGAGAATCATAGATCACCAAGGGCTGCTGTAGTGCTACGTGACACTATAATAGTAGGCGCGTAACACTGCAGTACCACACGACACTATAGTGTGGCGTAACACACAGTGTTGTGAGGCACTGTGATGCTTTACGACCCACTGCATTGGACAATTTGAAATTAAATATTAATTTTTAATTATATCTAAATATTTGATAAGTCATTATCTAAAAAATATAGATATATTATTTTAATGGTCTCAATTGATGATTGAGTTTTATTTGTTCAATGAGAGAATCAGTTCAACAATTCATCAATCAAGAATTGAATTGAGAACACAATTGGTCAGATTGTTTTTTCTCTCCGATTAAAAGTTCATCAAATCTCTAAAAGAATAATCATCACGTTCTTTTTGAGAATCGTCTCACTAAAATTATTCTTAGTAAATCTCTAGACCTCATGTGTTGTGTACAACTAGAGACAAAAAAAGTGTCTTGTAATTTTTTACGTGCCCACACACGTCCTAGTGCGTTGAGAATTGACTTAGAAGATTTTGGTATGAATTTCAGAGTCTACTGATCGTTGGAGCGATTTCGTGGGACGGAGGATCAATCGGGATATTGCAAGGACGCTTGATTTAGAGTACAAGAGATATATGATTTCTAACCTTGCATGTTACAGATTTAATATATAAATATATAATGGATTCTGACTGATTGAAAAAGAGTTTTCAATAAAAAAAATTTGTTATCGTAGTGTTGCACAAATTTTATTTTATTAAAATATTTGATTTTTATTTTTTAAATGGTCGTCGCGCACGCGTCGCGACGACTAATAGTAGCTTAATCTATAAATATGTAAACTTTGTTTCATCGTTTTTGAATATTTTTTATCTATGTTTTCAAAATTTAAATTTTTATTATATTTACATGTTGAGGAAAAAAAGTAGAACATGAATAGTAAGATCTATAAATGAAGGTATTTGTTTTTGTGGGGCTGCACTGGTTAAAGTTGTTTTTATCATTCGGCTTTTAAGTAATTTAAGTTGTCTTATAATTGGAAGTGCCAGTATGGATGTTGTTCCTATTAGCTTGATTTTTGGGATGTCTTTTATTTCGTATTGCTACTATTCTCTAAAATTTTCACAGTCCAAAGCTATTTTCCCATCATATTGAATTTAAAGAAAAAATTGTTTAGCTTTTGTTGTGAGTGAATTAGTTGATTGCACTTACTAATATGTTTTTTTTCCTCTTGATTTGTTTTTTTAGTTGCTTTAGGTCCTTTCTTTCTCTCTTCCTTCCCTCTCTTCGTTAACTGTCCTCTCAATTTTCCGCCTTTCTATTTCCTTCAAAATCTTGGTTATACTGAGTCACAAAGTAAAAATGAAATTGAAATGAATTAAGAAGCTAGTATTTAGCTTTATAGCTTACATGTATAGATGAAACAATATAATGGTTTGAGTCTTTGTTTATTTGATCAAAAGTGACATTGTTGCATATCTGAAAAAAAAAATCTTGAGGACCAACTGCAGAATCGTCTCTAGCATTCCTTCTAAATCACCTTGTCATGACCAAGAACTGAGAATTCAACAACTTGAAACGATAGACATTTTGTCTTCACGTCCTTAACCATTGGCTGGACTAACAATTTATCCTTCGCAGTCCAGTCCAATTTTTCTCTTCCTCTCTGTCTGTTTTTTTTAAAGAAACACTCAATCCACAATGGAACTGTCAAATAAATTGCAAGCATGCTCCATTTCATCAGTAATAGCATACCATAAACCCCCGCGTACATATATGAGAAACAATGTTCCACTAGTTCTATAGTTTGGGTAGAGACATTGTGTTTTAGTTTTAAAGCTTGTAACGTGGGATCGCAAAAAGAAAACAAATGAGCTTAACGAGGTTTTAACAGAGGAAACAATATAGGGGTAGGCTAATGGCTTATGTAGCTTATAACCAAATAAAATATGCCTTAATCATGCTCGTGCATACATGTGTCAATGTGATTTTGAAAAGAATCGAGGCAAGTTCTAGAGAAACAAATCCATGGAAGAATATTCACACTGAAAAAAATTATGAGAATGATATGGACGTGTCATTCTAAAAGCTCAAAATCTCACTAGCGTTTGTCTACGAAATCAGTCACCAGCATTCTCAAGGAAATTACTAGAACAATTAATTCTCAGTTGGAAGGCTTCCTAATCAAACATATTATGAACTTTTAAAGCTCAACTCAATCTTGCTTATGACATAAACAACTAGCATCCATTGAAAACCATGAAAAACAGAGAGCACTTGAATAAATCTGAAGAAAAATAAAATATAACAAAACCTAAATTTCCTCCCTCACATTTGAAACTTACACTGTCCCCAATGTAAGGTGAAATGCAGACAAAGGAAAATAAATAAGATGAAATAAGGAGAAAAGAAAAGAACGAACTCCCTTTGGGTTGCCTCCCAAGTAGTGATTTTGTTTATTGTCGTTTGCTCGACATTATGCCTCCTTCATCACTCAGCATGAGGTCGATCATCAAGGTCCATTTGGTTTGTATTGTCTACTAAAAAGCCTTCATAAAACGGTTTAAGTCTATGGACATTCACCATAAAGACTTTGGAGGTTGCCAAACTTTGAATTTCAACTGCACCATGAGAAAAAACCTTAGTAATAGCAAAAGGACCAATCCAACGATAACGTAACTTACCAGGAAACAAACATAGCCGTGATTGCTATATGAGGACTTTTTGACCAACTTTTAAACTCCTTCCATGAGATCATCTTGTCATGAAAAGCCTTTTTCTTTTCCTTGTAGATTCTTGCAGCCTCAGAGGCATCATTACCTATTTCCTCCAACTCTTGTAATTGCAACTTTCTGTGTTCTCCATTTTCATCCATCTTCATGTTGAAGCTTTTGACAGCCCAATATGCCTTGTGTTCTAACTCAACTGGAAGGTGGCATTACTTCCCAAACACCAATCGATACGGTGACATTCCAATGGGCATCTTATATGCAGTTCTATATGTCCATAAGGCATCATCCAAGCGTAAACTCTAATCTCTACTATTTGGATTTACTGTCTTTTCAAAGATGGAAAAGCTGCAGCCTCAGAAGAAAATCTTCATCATAGGCAAAAGAGGGAAGCAGAACAGAGACTTTCCCAAACACAGTAGATGTCTAACCATTTCTGGTAAAAAACGATTTCAGGCTACAAGTAGGCATCCGTTGGATTCATAGGAGATCATAGGCAACCGTTAGAATCACTTATATATATACATCATCCCTCATTGTAAACAAACAGAATTTTATCTTCAATAACAAATCAGAACCAAAAAGGTTCATCATCTCTGAAGCTCATCACTTCCCAAAGATCAGAACCAAAAAGGTTCATCATTTCTACATGGTATCAGAGCAGTGATTCTGAGAACCAACACAAATGGCAGAACCATCAACCTCCGGCCAGCTTCACCACCATGACACCAACCCCAGACTAACCTCCATCCTGCTCACTGGCCACAACTATATACCGTGGGCCAGGGCGGCTCGAGTGAGCCTGAAAGGAAGGGGCAGACTGGGCTTCGTGGATGGCAGTAAGCCAAGACCGGACCGAAACTCAGAAGAATGGGACATCATGGACAGCCAGGTAATGACCTGGATAACAAACTCAATAGACCCAAAACTCAGTGAAATTTTTTGTTTTTGTGAAACAGGACAGGAACTCTGGGAAGAAATCCGGAGCAACTATTGTGAACAAAACAATTTTGCACAAGTCTTTGAACTTAAACGAGAGATCTCCCAAGCAAAACAGGGGGACAGATCAGTACCGGAGCTAACCGGGTTTTTAAAATCGAAGTTCAAAGAACTTGAAACCTTGAGACCGATGACCACTGACCTGAAGGAACTCCAAGAACGGGCTGAGCAAGATATGGTTTACCACTTCTTGACGGCTCTCGACTCAAGCTACGAAGCATTCCGAGCTCAGATCTTGATGTCGACAGAAAAGCCAACTTTTGCCACCGTCTCAGCCATAGTTCAAAGAGAAGAAACCAGGCGACGAGTCATGAGTACCAGAGATGAAAAGGGGGAAGCACTAGCCATGGCGACCCGCGGCTTCCTCCGAAACCCTAACCCTAAGGAAGGGGGAAGACACCGCGGACAACCAGGCGAGCAGGTGAGATGCAGCCACTGCCGAAAGGAAGGACACACCCATGATCGGTGCTGGAATCTGCACCCTCACCTCCGACAGAACCAGAGAAAGTTCCAGAACGAGCGAGGGAGCTGCGCGAAGAGTGACGAGCGAGGAGGCTCCGCGAAACGCTCACCCTTTTATACCGAGGGTTTTATTGGCGCGGGTCACGGGTCAGGACCCGACCCAGACCGCAGGGCAAATAATATACATGGACCCGGTTCGGGCAGTGGGTACCGACCCGACCAAATGGAAGAAATAGACCGATCCGGATCCATTAGGGCAGACCTGTCCCCAGACAACAACGCACAGATGGCTGCACTGCTCAAACAATTCGGAGAATTTTTACGCGATACCCCAGGTTCATCTAATTGCAATACTGTCAATTATTTTTCTAAATCTGCAAACTTTTGTCACAACTTAGAACACTGGATAATAGACTCTGGTGCCTCTGACCACATGACTTATAACACAAAAAATCTACACAGTCTCACTAAATTAGAAAAACCACAACACGTGACGGTAGCCAATGGAAATAAAGTTCCAATTTTTGGCACAGGGTCAACCACACTCTTCACAAAAACCATTAACAACGTACTTTGTCTCCCCAATTTTAACTCCAATCTCCTATCCGTCAGTAAAATAACCAAAGACCTGAACTGCAATGTTACATTTTCACCTGACAAAGTAATTTTTCAGGATCGGGTCACCGGGAGGAAGATTGGTGAAGGGAAATTTAGAAACGGTCTGTACTACTTAGAAGATACCGACAAAACATGTCTGGCCACCTCCAGTACAGTACAAAAGGACAAATTACTTCATTGGAGATTCGGTCATCCCTCTGACAAAATCCTAAACAAATTACTTGGTTGTAATTCAGACTCTAGCAGTTGCTCAGTCTGCAAACTCTCAAAACAAACCAGGTTACCTTTTCCACTATCTAGTAGTACGACAAAACGATGTTTTGAATTAATCCATTCTGATGTTTGGGGGCCTGCCCCAGTTGACTCGTATAATAAATTCAAATATTTTGTTACCTTTATTGATGATTTCTCTCGCACCACCTGGTTATATCTTTTAAAATCAAAAAGTGAAGTCTTCAGTCGTTTTCAAGAATTCAATAAGTTAGTCGAAACTCAATTTGAAACAACCATAAAAATCTTTAGGTCTGACAATGGAACCGAATATACTAACAACACCTTTTTTGAGTTCTTTAAACAAAACGGTATACGACATCAAACCACCTGTATCCACACCCCACAACAAAATGGTGTCTCAGAACGCAAAAACCGACACCTTCTTGAAATGACTAGGGCTCTCCTCCTCCAAAATAACGTACCCAAACGGTACTGGTCAGACGCAATACTTACAGCAACATACCTTATCAATCGATTACCCAGCGTAAAATTGCATCTGAAAAGCCCTATAGAAATTCTCAAGGGTAGGAAAATTAATCTTGATCACATACGAGTCTTTGGATGTACATGCTACGTACACATTCCAAAAATTGATAAATTGGACAAAACCGCAGTCAAAACCCTATTCTTGGGGTATTCCGCTGAAAAAAAGGGGTATAAATGCTACGACCCAACAAACCATAAACTCTACATCTCACGCGATGTACAATTCTTAGAACTAGAATCCTATTACCCAAAGGACTCCGACAACCATAACCACCACAAAACACTTCCGCTACCTAACAGTATTATTTCCTCCGATATCATAAGACAGGAACAGGATAACACATCAACCACGCCTGAGACAACTACCTCAGGGGGAGCAACTGATGAGGCAGTTGTCACTGATGAAGCAGTAATCGTAAGAAGATCAACAAGGCAAACTCATCCCCCAGCAAGATTAAAAGACTACGTGTCTCATCAGGTTTTATACCCTATCCAAAATTTCCTATCTTATGATAAAATCTCTAACAAACACAGGGCATACTTGGGAAAAATTGATGAAACAGATGAGCCAAAGACCTATCAAGAAGCCCAACTCGACCCTAAATGGAGAAAGGCGATGAATGAAGAACTCCTAGCCTTGGAAAAGAATGAGACTTGGGACATAATCCCACTACCCAGCGGGAAGAAACCCGTAGGATGTAAATGGGTCTACAAGACCAAATACAACAGCAACGGCACTATCGAGAGATACAAAGCCCGACTAGTTGCCAAAGGCTTTACTCAGACATATGGAGTAGATTACCAGGAGACGTTCGCTCCAGTAGCAAAAATGAACACAATCCGAGTGCTACTATCCGTTGCCACAAACCTCAACTGGGAACTATATCAAATGGATGTAAAAAACGCATTTCTCCAAGGAAATCTGGAAGAAGAAGTATATATGTCCCTACCTCCAGGACACGAGAAAGCAACACACCCATCTCTGGTATGTAGATTAAAGAAGGCTATCTACGGCCTGAAACAGTCACCAAGGGCATGGTATGGAAAATTAAGCCTATCTCTTTTAAAGATTAACTTCGTCAAAAGCACGGCGGACTCATCTATGTTTGTCAAACACACGAACAACTCCACTACCATCGTTTTAGTCTACGTAGATGACATTATCATCACCGGAAATAACCACAATGAAATATGGAGTGTTCAAAAATTTCTAAAGGGAGAGTTCGATATTAAAGATCTAGGAAAACTAAAGTACTTCCTAGGGATAGAAATAGCTCACTCGAAGAAGGGATTGTTTCTATCTCAAAGAAAATATATCTTAGACTTGTTAAAAGAAACAGGCATGATAGGGGCAAAACCTGCTAGCACACCAATGGAAACCAACATAAAAATAAGACTGAATGATAGCAAACCAATAACTGATATAGGCCAATATCAGAGATTAGTAGGAAAACTTATTTACCTAACGGTCACAAGACCAGATATCACTTTTGCAGTTAGCGTTATCAGTCAATTCATGCATGCACCCTGCACAAATCATCAGGCAGCCGCAGAAAGGATACTCAGATACCTTAAAGGAACTCCCGGCCAAGGGATATGGATGAAGAAAACCGGGACAAACTCCGTTGCTGGATACACTGACGCTGACTGGGCAGGTAGTTACGACAGAAAATCTACAACAGGCTTTTGTGTCTTCGTAGGTGGGAACCTAGTGACCTGGAAGAGCAAGAAACAAACTGTTGTAGCAAGGTCAAGTGCGGAGGCAGAATACAGAGCCATGGCCTCCACTGCTAGCGAACTCACATGGATTAAACATCTCCTTCAAGACATGAAGGTTGAGATAAGAAAACCAATGGAGATGCACTGTGACAACCAAGCAGCACGTCATATTGCAATGAACCCCGTTTTTCATGAGAGAACCAAACATATTGAAGTGGACTGTCATTTCATAAGAGAGAAAGTACAGTCTGGAGAAATCACCATTCCCTTTGTACGTAGTGAAGACCAGCTAGCCGACATCTTCACCAAAGCTCTTGACAAAAATAACCTCCAAAGAATACTTGACAAGTTAAGTTCGATCAACCTATACGAACCCAACTTGAGGGGGAGTGTTGAAGAAGGAAAAGCTGCAGCCTCAGAAGAAAATCTTCATCATAGGCAAAAGAGGGAAGCAGAACAGAGACTTTCCCAAACACAGTAGATGTCTAACCATTTCTGGTAAAAAACGATTTCAGGCTACAAGTAGGCATCCGTTGGATTCCTAGGAGATCATAGGCAACCGTTAGAATCACTTGTATATATACATCATCCTTCATTGTAAACAAACAGAATTTTATCTTCAATAATAGATCAGAACCAAAAAGGTTCATCATCTCTGAAGCTCATCACTTCCCAAAGATCAGAACCAAAAAGGTTCATCATTTCTACACATTCCAATGGGCATCTTATATGCAGTTCTATATGTCCATAAGGCATCATCCAAGCGTAAACTCTAATCTCTACTATTTGGATTTACTGTCTTTTCAATGATGGATTTGATCTAGCGATTTGAAACTTCAACTTGTCCACTGGTTTGAGGATGATAAGTAGTTGACACCTTATGGGTTACATGATACTTTATCAGTAAAGCTTCCACAGTTTGATTGTAGAATGAGTGCCTCAATCACTTATTAGAGCTCTCGGGGTTCCAAACCTAGAGAATATGTTAGATTTGATAAAACCTATAATAGCTTTAGAATCATCAGTCTTGGTAGCTTTAGATTCTACCCATTTTGAGACATAATCAACAACAAGTAAAATATAAACATATCCAAAAGATATAGGGAACGGTCCCATAAAATCAATGCTCCAAACATAAAAAACTTCACAAAATAATATAGGAGTTTGTGGCATTTCATTTCTTAGGGTAACATTCTTTGACAATTTTCACATAACTTACAAAAGGAATATGCATCTCAGAATAACGATGGCCAAAAGAAACCACACTCGAACACTTTTCTTGCTGTCCTCTTGGCTCTAAAGTGACCTCCGCAAGCGTACGAAGGATAGAAAGAAAGAATAGAAATAATTTCATTTTCAGGAACTCGCCTTCTTATCACTTGGTTTGCACAATGCTTCCATAAGTATGGGTCATCCCATACATAGTGTTTGGCATCATTCTTGATCTTATCATTTTTAGTCAAAGATAAATCAGAAGGTAAAATATTAGTGATTAAATAATTCACAATATTTGCATACCATGGTAATATCACTGTTGCAGAGAATAATTGCTCGTCATGGAATGTTTCTTGTAGATGAAGCTCATCCTTCACACGGTTTAATCGACTCAAATGATCTGCGTCTCAATTCTCTACTCCCTTCTTGTCTTTAATCTTCAAGTAAAACTCGCTTAGGAGAAGTATCCATCTTATTAGTCTTGGTTTTGCCTCTTTCTTCATCAAATAACGAAGAGCCGCATGATCAGAATACGCAATAACTTTAGTACCAAGCAAATAAGTGTGAAATTTTATTAAAGCAGAAACAATAGTAAAAAGTTTTTTTTTTCAACAGTCGAGTAATTTTTCTAAGCATCATTCAAAGTTTTTTAAGCATAGTAAATAACTTGAGATGCCCTTCCAACTTTATGACCGAAAATGGTGCCAACAACATAATCACTTGCGTCGCACATTATCTCGAAGGGACTATTCCAGTTAGGAGGCTGGAGTACTTGAGTAGAAGTCAACAACTCCTTTAGCTTATCAAATGCCTTCTCACATGCCTCATCGAACACAAAAATTGTATCTTTCCGTAACAACTTACACAAAAGGTAGAACATGATGAATCTCCGATAAAAATCTGCATGACCAAGGAAAAACATGACTCAACATTATTCCTTGTTCAACCATGAAATTACATTTTTCAGAATTTAGCACAAGGTTAGTTTTAATACATCTTTGAAGAACGAGTATAAGGTTATGCAAACAATTATCAAAAGATTTTCCATATACTGTAAAAATCATCCACGAAAACTTCCATGATATGCTCAATAAAATCTGAAAAAATGTTAACCATACACCTTTGGAAAGTGGTTGGAGCATTGCAAATGTCAAAAAGCATGCGACGATATGCAAATGTCCTAAATTGACATGTGAAATTCACCTTTTCTTGATCTTCTGGGGCAATTGCAATCTATACACTAGTGGGATAAGGTAAATATTGAATAATATCTACCTCGATTCCTCTATGTGAAATAACATGACCCAACATTATTCCTTGTTCAACCATGAAATGACATTTTTCAGAATTTAGCACTAGGTTAGTTTCTATGCATCTTTGAAGAACGAGTGTAATGTTATACAAACAATTATCAAAAGATTTTCCATATACTGTAAAATCATCAATGAAAACTTCCATGATATGGTCAATAAAATCTGAAAAAATGTTAACCGTTCACCTTTGGAAACTCATCATTTTAATTTTTCATACTAGTGATTCCAGTCTTCTTAGGAACCACTTGAACTGAGCTATCCCATTTACTATCCGAACTTAGATAGATCATTCCAACTTCAAGAAGTTTGAGACTTTTCTTCTGCACTACATCCATCATATGTGGGTTCAATCCTCTTTGTGGTTGTCTAGAAGGTTTTGCTCCCTCTTCTAGTAAGATACGATGTATGCATATAGATGGGCTAATTTATCTATATGCAATTGTCCAACCGATAGCCATCTTATGCTCCTTAAGGACCTGTACAAGCTTTTCTTCTTGTAGCACATTAAGTTTACTATAGATTATTACAGGTAATGTTTCTCCATCTCCAAGGAACACGCATTTGAGGTGATCAGTTAAAGGCTTTAAATGTGGAATAGGAGCCTGCACAATAGAAGGTAAAGGTCTTTCATTAGAAGCTAGAAACACAATGTAAGTAGTCTTTTCCGATGGCTACCATTTTGGAGAACCATCAAATGTTGTGATAGTTTCTTACAATTCAGTACTCAAGTTTAACTCATTCTCATTTTTCTCAAGATGCTGACTAATAACCACTTCTAATTCATCTTTTCCTTCAAGCTCAAAAACTTCATGTGCTAATGAATCAATCACATCAATAGAATAAACAACAGTCATCACAAGGATATTTCATGGCATCATAAATATTAAACTTAGCAATTTCATCATCAACTTCCATTGTAAGAGTGCAACTATGAACATCTATTTTAGTTTTTACTGTCTTTAAAAATGGCCTTCCTAATAAAACAGGAGCATCTTGATCATTATTCTCCATATCAAGCACATAAAAATCAATAGGGAAAACCATATTATTGACTTGCACAAAAACATCCTCAACTACACCCTTGGGATATGCATGGGATCCATCAGCTAGTTGAATCACAACACCAGTTTTGTTCAAAGGTCTAAGATTTAAAGAAACAAACATAGAATATGACATGATATTAACGGAAGCTCCTAAATCTATCACGGCCTTCTCAATTCTAGTGTTACCCAAAGTACAAGGGATAATAAACATACCTGGATTTTTGCATTTCGCAGGGAGTTTTCTCTGAATAATAGCATAAACATTCTGCCCCATTATTACCTTCTCACACCCTTCAAGTCTCTGTTTCCTCTTGGTTATACAAAGTTTTTTCAGAAATTTATCATATCGAAGTATTTGTTTAATAACATCTAAGATTGGAATATTTACCTCACATCTACAGAAACAAGTGGAAACTTATGCTTATTTACCTCATCGCTATTAAGATTCTACTAAAGCTGAGGAAATGGAATGAATTTTCTTTTTTGCAAAAATGGATGGAATAATGTATAATTTACTTACATCTGTGTAATTTTTATAAATAAATTTTTTACTTCGTCCATTTTTGTAAAAAAATAAGTTTTTGATCATTTTTACAGTTTGAACTAGAAAATTAATTTTTTTTGGTCATATTCTAAAACATAATTATTTGACTATAATTAAATTATTATATTGGATAGAATGCCTAACCCTTTCAATTGCAACAAACTTTTGTAAATATGCGGTTATTATTTTTTACATGTTTTTTTCCTGTGTCATAAAATAATTATTTATGTGAAATTACTTGATTGCACTTACTAATATGTTTTTTTAGTTGCTTTAGGTCCTCTCTCTCTCTCTCTCTCTCTCTCTTTCCTCTCTTCTTTAACTCTCCTCTCAATTTTCCCCTTTCAATTTCCTTCAAAAACGTGGTTATACTCAACTACAAAGTAAAAATGTGTTGAAAAATTAGGTACTTTGTACATCATTTTCGTAAACTATTTTTAGACAAATTTTTAGTTGGGACTCATTATGTAAAAGTGTAAGGCCTTCGAATATTTGAATTCTCCACCGCAAGTACATCGAAATCGACTATTAATTTGTCAAAATTGGTTTTGGGATGAATGAGAAATTATATCCCAAAGTGAGCTAAATGAGAATGGAAAAATAGGTGAAAATTGTATGAATCTCACATTGGAAAGGGAGAAAATGTTATAGTGGTATATATTGAGATGCTAGTATTAAATGTGGTAATTTGATAAGGTTAGAGACTCTCTCGATATGGACTACATTTAAATAGGCCAATGAGTTATTTTTTGCTCCAGATTTCTTTTTCCTCATAAGAAGCCTAAAGGTCATGGAATATTCTTGTAAATTAAGCCCTTAACTTTGTTTTAAATTAAATAAAAAATGTTTTGGACTTAATTTTTTTATTAAATGACCTTTTAATGGGTTAAATACTTTTTATTACATAAATCCCCATGAGTAGTATAAAAGGAGGCATTCTCCTCCTCATTTTTAACATCAAAGAAGCTTTCAAGCTCTTTTTCTCTCTCAATATTTTTTCTCCATGTTTGCTTATTTTTCTTCAAGTTTTCTTGGTTTGGTTTTTGGTTCGGTCCTGGTTCGGCTTTTGGTACGATTTGATTCAGTTTCAGTTCGGTCTAGTTTGGTTTATTTCTAATTCCGTCGACGGTTTTATTTTTCGGTCCAAGTCTTGGTTTTGCGTCGTTACTCTGGTGGTAGAATTTACTAACGTTAAATCAGTTCCATTAAGGCGGTGAAGTTGAGTGCTTTTCAGTTGACTGAAACCATTTTATCTTGAAAAACAGACGTTGCTATCAACCTTAGTACCACAAGTGAGGGGGCGTAACTGTTTTAAGGAAACTGTGCAAACATAACTCAGTTTGATTTCTTATTATTTCGTTACTTGTTTGTATTGTTTTAACGTAAGTAAATAACTGTTTACATTCCGTAATGATAATCTTGACACTACTTTCTGTAATTATATGATTTACCTATCAACAATATATATTTACAACATTGTTGTATTATTATTATTATTATTATTATTATTTT
The DNA here is from genome assembly GCA_003255025.1 of Datisca glomerata. NCBI lineage: Eukaryota > Viridiplantae > Streptophyta > Magnoliopsida > Cucurbitales > Datiscaceae > Datisca > Datisca glomerata. The sequence goes on along the minus strand of QANY01009313.1, from coordinate 2,613,677 downwards.
CATTTCATCTTATAATGCAATACACTATTTTCAACAATATTAAATCAGTTAGTTCTATACAAGTTATTACATTATAGGATTAATTTTTGGAAATTAATTTTATTTCAAAAATTGTCCAAAAATTATTTTGGAAATTGATTTGTGTTTTTTCAACCTAAAATTTTTATTTTAAATATTTTTTGAAATTTTCAAACTGGAAGTAATTATACAGAGAATTTATGTCTAAGAAATTAGAATTTGAGTGGACTTTTCTATCCAATTACCTAGGAACTAAATAGTATTGAGTGGTCTGGTCCTGGAATGAGTCTAAGAACCCCACTAGTTCACCTTAACAATATCTGTAAACGTGCTATTTGGTTTGTTTTAAAAAATATTGAGAAAATTAGCATATTCTCATCTTCAAGAAAATAACATAATTTTCTAAGTGTTGATACACTTCTTATTTATATTTCAGATGAGAAAATGTGGCAATTGAAACCAACATTGTTGTAATGAACAATGCTGGTGAAAACCAATGGCTGAACCCTACTATTGGGACTAAAATGGAAAATCTGGGTGTGCAAAACCCTGTTGTGACCCATGTAGCCCGTATGACACCGATGCCTATACCTATTTCGATGGAGAGAAACTTAAGAAATTTAACGGTATGAATTTCAAAAGGTGGCAACAAAAGATACTCTTCTACCTGACAACACTGAATCTGACAAAATGCTTGACTAAAGAAGCTCCTAAGCTCAATGATGATGAGCAAGATTTCCAAATGATCAGTGCTATTAATGCTTCAAAACATTCTGATTATTTATGTAGAAATTAGACAATGAATGGTCTCGGTGATTCTTTGTATAATGTTTATTCTGATAAGAAAACAACAAATGAGCTACGTGAATCTCTTGAACGAAAGTATATGACTGAGAATGCAGGCGCTGAGAAATTTATCGTCGCCTGCTTTCTGGAGTTTAAAATGGGGGATTCCAAAATGGTAATAAGTCAAGTGCAAGAACTTCAAATAATTGAAAATGATGTCGAGTGAATCATTTAAAATGGCTTGTACTATTGAAAAATTGTCACCTAGATGGAAGGATTTCAAGAATGATCTCAAGCACAAACGAAAGGAAATGAGTATCGAGGATCTTATTATTCGACTTCGAATCGAAGAAGATAATAGGTTATCCTAAAGAAGAGGGTCAAACCCTGTTGCTATAGCAAATGCTAATATTGTGGAGCATGGTCAAGATTTTAAAGCCAAGAAGACGAACAACAAAAGAAAATATCCAAACAAGCTAGGACCTAAATGAGAGTTTTCTAAGAAACTAAAGTTTCAAGGTAAATGCTTCAATTGTGATAAGTTGGGTCACAAATCATCTGAGTGTAGACTGCATAAGAAAAATAAGGAGGCTAATGTGATTGACAACATTGCTCAAGATATTTCTGATATCAACCTCTCAGCAGTGGTTGTTGAGGTCAACATGGTTGGATCAAATCCAAAGGAATGGTGGGATGACACTAGAGCTACCTGCCATGTGTGTTCTGATCATGGGATGTTCTCTAACTTTGAAGCTATCGAGTATGGAGAGAAGCTGTTCATGGGGAACTTTGCCATTTCTGAGATCAAAGGCCAAGGAAAAGTGGTGTTGAAGATGACTTCTGGGAAGGAATTGGCTCCGGACAATGTTATGTATGTACCTGAAGTCTGGAAGAACCTTGTGTGAAGTTCACTGCTGAATAACCATGGATTTTGAATGTGATTCAAGTCAAACAAAATTATTTTGTCTTAGAGAGGAATGGATGTTGGTAAGGGCTATATAAAGTGGTGAAATGTTCAAACTCAATGTAATGACTTTGGTCTAACCCAATATTAATAAAGTTAGTTCTTCTGCTTACTTGCTTGAGCCTTCCAATTTATGGCATGGTAGACTAGGTCATGTTAATTATGATATTTTACATAAATTGATTAACTTGGATCATATACCAACATTTCACATTGATTCTAATCACAAGTGTGGAACTAGTGTAGAGGCAAAATTAACGAGTTCATCATTTCAAAATATTGAAAGAAACATCGAACCACTTGATTTAATTCACAGTAATATATGTGATTTAAAATTTGTACAAACAATAGGTGGTAATAAGTATTTTATTACTTTTGTTAATGATAGCACAAAATATTGTTTGATGTATATTTTCTAAAGAGCAGAGATGAAGCTATAGAGAAATTTATTCTCTATAAAAATGAAATTGAGAATCAACTCAATAAGAAAATTAAGGTCATTGATCTACATTTGATATGAAAGACATGGAACTTGCTGATGTTATATTGAGAATAAAAATCAAAAGAACATCATATGGACTTATTTTAAGTCAGTCTCATTACGTAGATTCTATTCTTGGAAAATTTAGCAAAGATGACACTGGTGAATCAAAAATACTGATGGATACAAGTATACATTTGTCCAAGAATAAAGGTGAGAGTATCTCTCAAGTCGAATACTCTAGAGTGATAGGTAGTCTAATATACTTGATGTGTTGTTCAAGACTTGATATAGCCTGGAGCTTAACATTGAAAAGCCATTGTGAGAGTACTGAGGTACTTACGATATACTTGGAGTTATGAACTACACTATTCAAGATATCCCGCGGTCCTAGAGGGGTAGACTGATGCAAATTGGATATTTGATAAGAAAGTACGAAGTCTACTAGTGGATATATTTTCACTCTAAGAGGAGATGTCGTAGCATGAAAATCCTCAAAATAGATAGTTATAGCTAGATCCACTATGAAATCTGAGCTTATAACTTTAGACAAATGTGGGGAGGAGGCTGAGTGGATACACCACCTCCTAGAGGATATTCCTAGATAGACAAAGCATGTGCCACCAATATGCGTACATTGTGATAGTCAAAGTGCAATTGGAAGAGCACAAAGTAATATGTATAATGGAAAGTCTGGACACATTCGACGTAGACATAATATCATTAAACAACTACTCTTGACATGAGTTATCACTCATGATCATGTGAAGTCAAAGGATAACATTGCAGATCCATTAACACCGAAGGGTTAAATCGAGAGTTAGTTGAAAAGTTATCGATGGGAATGGAACTAAAGCCTATGTAAAAATAAGTTGATACAAAGGACACCCAGCCTAATTAACTAGAGATCCCAAGATCTAGGTTCAAAGGAAAAACCTAATTGTATAAACTTAGTTGGATCACTGTGGAGATTTTTCCTATCCCTTCCTATGATAAAAACAATTATACCCGTTGGAGATTAGGTTAAGCTGATATTTTAATCATTCTTATGCATAGGAAACTATGAGATCCGAGCGAAATAATGCGGATTTACTCTTAAATTAAGAATTAACCTACGTGAGAGTGGAATGAGGCCGTTCCTATAGGAATTGTAAGGGCACAATTCTTTAGAAACTCTTGCAGAACTAGGAGGATGTTCATGGCCAAAATGAACATAATCATGAGAACTGAATTGTGTCAGGGATGACTCCTATGTGTAGTATGTCATCGTTTACATAAAAGGTCAAAAAATTCAAAGACATCATGTTTACTGGTCAGCTAGTAAAGTAAACATACTTACACAAGGGAAGATTCAAAGGGTAAAACTTACCTATCCTATGCAGGTTTTGAAATGTAGAATTCTATCACCATGTCTATCGTGACGTTGGCCGTCAAATTTCATTCGTGTGAGGAATTGTTGAAAAATTGGGTATTTTGTACACCATTTTCGTAAACAAATTTTGAAAAAATATTTAGATGGACCCACTACGTAAAAGTGTAAGGTCTTCGGATATTTAAGTTCTCCTCCACGAGTACATCGAAATCGAGTATTAATTTGTCAAAATTGGCTTTGTGATGAATGAGAAATTATCTCCCAAAGTGAGCTAAATGAGAATGGAAAAATAGGTGGAAATTGTAGAAATCTCACATTAGAGAGAGAGAAAATGTTGGAGTGGCATATATTGAGATGCTAGTATCAATGGTGGTAACTTGATAAGGCTAGAGGCTCTCTCTATATGGACCACCTCTAAATGGGCCGATGGGCTGTCATTTGCTCAGATTTATTTTTCCTCCTCATAGGAAGCCCAAAAGTCATGAAATGTGGAATATTCTTGTAAATTAAGGCCTAAAACATTTTTTTTGCAAGTTAAATAAAAAATGTTTTGGACTTATTTTTTTGTTAAATGGATTTTTAATGGTTTAAATACAATTTATTACACACCTCCCTATGAGCAGTATAAAAGGAGGCATTAAATTTATTGTGAGTGAGAGAGATTGTTGCGATGGAATTTCTTAAACAACTAGGAGTTTTGACAGTCGTAGAAGAGGATATACAATGAGTAAAAGATACTACAAAATATACCGTTATATACTAAAATGAAAACTAAAATTTTTGCTTACAATCGTGATTCCTGAATGTTGCGTTACTTAGATGTAACTTCGTGACGCTCTGATGCGATGAAAGTTTGTGATGAAGTTTTTACGATGATTTGTTTTAGATTTTCTCTTAACTTTTTGTAGCGGACATGTTTTTTCGAAGGAGCTAAGGCTAGTCGTCGTGTGAGGGAACTGAGGGGTTAGGATTTTTTATTCTACAGGATTTTTATGGAGCGATGGCTCATGATGCTTCATGTTTCCTTTTGTTAAAAAGGATATATTGGTCAGATCAATAAATTTGTTAGGATTTTACACTGGGCCAATATAGAATTTGACTATTTGTATAACTTAATAATTCTTAGATTATTTTCTTATGTGGGCTAGTTCCCTTACTCAACCCAGAAAAAAAAAGCATATTCAAGTAAACAAGCTCATCTAAGGACAATCGCGCGAGTCGCTGAGTTGAATCAGCGCCACCCACACAACAGTTGTCAGTCTCTATCTCGGTTAAACCCAGCTTAAGCAGCTCTGTCACTCTTCAAGAATTAAGCTCTCTCTTCTCTACGACCCTTCCAATGGCAGCTTTCCAGCTTCTTTCTTCCCCTTCTTTTTCCGAGAATCACAGGTTCTCTCTCTCTCTCTCTCTCTCTCTCTCTCTCTCTCTCTCTCTCTCTCTCATATGCCTTGCTCTTTCTTCATAATTTCCATGTGGGTTCGTTCAATTTTAATTTTTAGATGTGGATTTATCAGCCGTTATGTGTACGTTCATCAAACTGTGTTACTATGCTAGTTCAATCATTAAGCAGTCTCCGTAGCTGAATTTTTCTGTGGTATTTATCCGGCTGTTTTGGAAATTTTATTCTACTGCCTACATATCTGTACTTACGAAGAGAGTGAATTTGAATGGCCTCGATGAGAGCATGGAATTAAGTGGTAGTCTGGTTGAGTAGTTCACATTTGAGGTTCACAGTTCTGAAAAAACTCAATTAAATCAGCTTTGATAAATCTGAATTTTCTCTATGGTGTTTTTTTGCTCGAACATATAGGATGAACAAAGGGTATTTTAGCATGCAGTCATCGAAGTTACAGAAAGAGATCAGATTCTTCTCAGTTTGTTTGCAAAAACAGTATCACACTATCAAGCTTTACATTATACCAGTCAGAGCCATTGCTTGTCAGTTTACCTTGAGAGCTTCTGCTTCAGTTGTTTCAGCTTCAGATAGCTACCAGAGGTTGGATTTAGTTTGAATTTACATTTTAACCAAATTTTGGTCAATTGTTAACCAAATGTTTTGCTAAAACAACTGGATGAATGCTTTAGTGAAGGCCACCTATAATGAGCAGGTCTGAAACTTCTTATAAACTCTCAGACGACATGGAAGAATTTGATAGACAGTTAAAAGAGCTACTCAATGAAGTCAGAACAATGATTCTGAATGGACACAAAGATGATGCGGTAGACTTACTTCAAGCAAATTATGAATATGTGGAAGAACAGCTGAAAGCAGGTGCTAAGGGCATTGGAGAAGCTGCTATTCTTGACGTTGTAGCCTTGGGGTATTTTGTTGCTGGAGACTTGAAGATTGTTGACTACATATTGGTGATGGTAACTTCTATCCCCATTTTCACTCTCTTTCGTTTTTTAACAATTTTAATACTCGTTGATTTTTTGCTGTAGCAGACTTTTTCTGCATGGTTTGTTCTTAGGACTATTTATACAGTTCTTCAATTATTTATCATTGCAAATTGTTTACCAAATTGATCACTTGAAGGATGTGAGTGATTTTCTTGGTTTTACTAGTTCTTATGTTCAGTGGAGAATTCTCTGTTGACTGTTTTTGTCTACGAGGATTTTCAAAAATTTATAAATTATAAATGTGAACAACATTCTCACATTCATACGTCATAGATATCTTCTATTGTTCAAAGAGTAGTGTAGAAAATTTAGTTCCCTCTATATGATTTTGAAATTTGCAGAAGTGTCTTATTTACAAACCTTTTAGGTGAGTTTTTTTAAACTTATGCTGCTTTGGTGCTCTTTCTTATCTTACAATAAGATTATCAAATTTCTGTACCAAATATCATAGTATAGTCATTTCAACCTTTGGTCTCTCACTTCTTTGCTGAAAGACATCCACACCCC
>QANY01009313.1:2517033-2607139 GCA_003255025.1 Datisca glomerata | reverse complement strand
CCCCCCCCCCCCCCCCCCCCCGCCCCGCGTGATTTTCATGCATGGCCAGTTGAGTGAGATTGTTGGTAGTCTGGAGGACGGTGAACCTCTTATGGATTCCATACTTGTGCATATGGGGAGCATGTACTCAACATTGGAGAAGTTTCAAAAGTCAATGCTTATGTACCAGAGGGCTGTTGACATCATTGAAAAGAAATATGGTAAGTGAAATAATATCTGGTGTCTTTGTAGAAATACTCTCTTTTTCTGTAACAATCAGACAAAGGCTTAATAATAAGTGGAAGCTAAATATAATTAATCTACAACACTTTTATATCTGTAGAAGCTCTAAAGCTGACATAGATATGCTGGGTCCATACTCCATAGATAGAGCTGTTTTGTCTGAGCTCTGATCTTGTGCTGGTTTATATCTTATTTTTCATTAACTATTTTCTTCTAGGAAAAGATAGTACCTTTCTTGTCACTCCGATTTTGGGGATGGCAAAAGTCCTTAGTACTTTAGGAAGAGCCTCAAAAGCATTACAGATTTACGAACGTGCAATTACTATTTTGGAGTCAAGCAGAGGCAAAGAGAGTGAAGATCTAGTTGTTCCCTTATTTAATCTGGGCAATCTTTTGCTCAGAGAAGGGAAGACTGTTGATGCTGAAGCTTCATTTGTTAGGTATTGTTCATTCTCTTTACCAAATCTGCCTTAATTTTGGCAGATGTCTGATATCTACTTAATTTCTTTGCTTTTCACTTCTAATTTTTCTTTTTATAGGATTTTAAATATATATACAGAGTTATATGGAGAAGAAGACGGAAGAGTTGGAATGGCCATGTGCTCCCTCGCCCATGTCAAGTGTGCAGATGGTAATTCTCTCTCTCTCTCTCTCTCTCTCTCTCTCTCTCTCTCTCTCTCTCTCTGACATCAATTTTTCTTTTTGCTTTGAGCAGGAAAAGTGGACGAAGCAATTATTTTGTATAAAAAAGCTCTTCAGGTCATCAGAAATTCAAAGTATATAGCTTTAGATGACAGCATAATGGAGAGGCTCATGATTGATCTGGCAGAATTACTTCATGTTGTAAGAAGGTAAAACTCAAATGAAAATAAACGTCAAGGCTTCATGTAGTCTTTTCTTTGTTATTACAACCACCATTAGTTAATTCACGAAGAAAAATCGGTGAATTAAGAAAAACGCTAATGATGCGCCAAATCGATTCTCAGCTGGAAACTAGTTCAGGGCCAAAGCTGTCCTACTGAAGTAAGAACTGAACTTTTTGGTTTATGGCAGAGGAACAGAAGGCCGAGAGCTGCTAGAAGAGTGTTTGTTGATAACTGAGAAGTATAAAGGAAAAGAAGATCCGAGCTACGTGAAACACCTAATGAACCTTGCTATTTCATATTCACGCTCGAAGAACTTTGTGGAGGCGGAGCGTTTGCTAACAGTATGTTTGGACATCATGAGGAAGACGATCGGGCCTGATGATCAATCAATCACATTCCCCATGTTGCAACTTGCTGTTACTCTTTTCAATCTAAATCGGGACGAAGAAGCCGAGCAACTGGCCCTGGAGGTTTTGCGCATGCGTGAGAAAGCATTTGGAGAGGATTCCCTTCTCGTAGGTAAGCGCATTTTTCTGTTTTCTCCGTTTTATGGGTAACTCTACGGTACTATTAACAATAATATACTGGGAGGAGAGATAAAAAGAGAATGGAGAGGAGAGGTGAAGCGTATTTCTCTCTTCTCATCTTTCGTTCTCTCTCCTTGAGTATATGATATTTAACTGTAGCGTAGAATTTACTCCATTTTAAACGGCGTTTTAATCTTTTCCGTTTTTGGGGGGGATGTTGGGGTTCGCAGGGGAGGCAATGGACTGTTTGGTTTCGATAAAGGGAAGACAGGGGAAGGATGAGGAAGAGGTGGTGGAGCTGTTGAAAAGAATTCTAAGAATACAAGAGAGAGAGTTTGGGGAAGAGAGTGAGGAGGTTATGGTTACATTGAAAAAAATTGTATCTTACTTTGACAGACTTGGGATGAAGGATGATAAGTATCCTCTTCAGAGAAGACTGTCTTTGCTTAGAATGAAATTCAAGCACCGTATTCAGTATTAATCTCAATATCCATTATTCTGCCATTTATAATTTTGTAACTCCTCTCTCTCTCTCTCTCAAGCTTCTTTCAATGCATATAAGAGAAGAGCTGAGTAATAAATAATGATCAATATTACATGACACTACGTTACTGTTATGACTTGACAATGCCCGTAACATAGATATTCACGTTTTTATTGAAGTTTTTTTTATTGCATATTAAATTAGCTTATAATAGTGATAAGCATACAATTTCATCAATTTTGTCTAATGTGGTTTTTCTTACTTACTAGATTTCAATTCTATGAATATGATATGAACTTTTGGAATTAAAATAACTACTGAAAGCAGGAAGATATTGTTTCTTTCAAACAATTCTTGTTATCTTGTAAGCCTACTGCAGCTCTAGTTCTTATCAGATTTTTTTTTCTTTTTTGTTTCTTCAGGCGATTTCAATTGCTAACCTGAGTACTGTTTTTACTACAAAATTTAATTTTCAGATTTATATTATTTAATTTTTATCTTTTGGTTATTTTTTTGTAAAGTGTATTTACAATTATTTTTCGGATTTATAATTGCTTTTTGGTTACTTTTTTTTGTAAAGTGTATTATTTTATATTTATACGGGTGTTTACTGTTTATTTTGGTTTTTTACTAAAATAGAATCGAACCAATAGTTCGACAATATTATTGAATTGAACATATTGAAAATGAATAGAAAAAAAATTTGGTTTTTGATTTAGTTATCCTATTCGAGATCGAGCCCTAGTATTGTCGATGACCTCCACCGAACCCGAAGCGATAGCTTCACCTAAGTATGTTTTTTGGAAAATTATCAATTTGGTCGTTGTAGTTTGCAGTTGTTTTCAATTTGATCATCGTAGTTTAAAAAGTCTCAACTTGGTCATCCTAATTTACTTAACGTTTCAATATGGTCATTCTGCCACCTTCTATAACGGACACGTTGATGCGACACGTTAAATGATGATGTTGCACGTTAAGTGATTACGTGACATTATAATATTATTTTTATTTATAATTACTTTTTGGTTACTTTTTTTTGTAAAGTGTATATTTTATATTTATATGGGTGTTTACTGTTTATTTCAATTTTTTTACTAAAAATAGAATTGAACCAATAGTTCGACAATATTACTGAATTGGATAGATTGAAAATAAATAGAAATGAACTAAAATTTTTAGTTTTTGATTCAATTATTGTATTCGAGATTGAGCCCTAGTATCGTCGATGACCTCCACCAAACTCGAAGCGATAGCTTCACCTAATTACTCTTTTGGAAAATTATCAATTTGGTCATTGTATTTTCAACATGTTTTCAATTTGATTATCGTAGTTTAAAAAGTCTTAACTTGGTCATCCTAATTTACTCAACGTTTATATATGACCATTTTGTCACCCTCTATTAACGGACACATTGATATGACACATTAAGTGATGATATTTCACGTTAAGTGATGACGTGACATTAGAATATTATTTTTATTTTCAACTCATATTATATATTTTATTTTATGTATGTGCAACAAAATACCTAAAATGCTCCTAATAAAAAACGAACCCTTCTTCATTCTTCCTCGATTAATTCCTCAAATTCGCCCCAATTTCAATACCACCACCGCTTCAACCTCATTGAATTTCCCATTCAGCTTCGGATCAACCACATCAAGTAGCATCCATGCCCTGTACTTGTCCCACACCCAATCAGCTAACACCAATTCCTCCAGCATTGCTTTCGGCTCAATGGGTCTCCGTCTACACTCCACCTCTGGCAGTAGAGCACCGAAAGCATACACGTCGGTGCTCGTGGAGCCTTTTCCCTGTTCTGGGTAGCTCCGGTGCGAGATACCCCCAAGTGCCTATGACCCGAGTCGTGCTCAGGTTCGCCCCGTGTTCGTAGAGTTTCGCTAGTCCAAAATCGCCCAATCTTCCTTTTAGTTCGCTATCAAGTAAGACGTTGTTGGCCTTCACGTCTCGGTGAATCACCACTTGCTCGTATCCTTCGTGTAGGTAAAAAAGTCCTGAAGCGACATCTTTAAATAATTATGAACCTCTATTCCCAACTGAGAATTATCTTCGGCTCATCGAACAAGAAAGTATCCAAGTTTTCATTGGCCATAAAACTGTACACAAAAAGGAGATCTCCTCGACGAGCACCATTTCAGTAATTGGACTAAATTCCGGTGGCGGAGCCTTCCAGTAACTGGACTAAAGAAATTGTTTACAAAAAGTAAAGTAAAAATAGACATTTTGATACAATAATATATATATATATATATATATAAAAGTTGAAAAATATAAAATAATATTTTAATGATATGTCCTCGTTTAATATACTAAATCATCACTTAAAGTGCCACGTCATCACTTAACATATCACATTAGCGTGTCCACTAATTGCAGGTGACAGAAAGATCAAACTGAAATGTTAAGTAAACTAAGATAATCAAATTGAAACATTCTAAATCACGATGACTAAATTAAGAACATGTACAAATTACGAAGGCCAAATTGATATTTCTCCTCACATTTTACTTCTTCCTTTTTTCATTGCTGGCATATATATGATTTATAAAGAAAGCTCCGTTTTGTTACATAAAAAAAAGAAGCGGTCTGAATTTTGAACTCTTTGAAATCTTATCCATTATTTATTTTTCTGGCCTTTACAATTCCATTCTTGATCTTTTTAATGAAATTAGTTGAAAACTACAAGTTTTTCATATGTTAAACTAATTTAAAATATACGTAAAATTTAAAATTAATATTTAATATATATATATATATATTATTTTTAAAATAATTATAAATCTAAATTAAACGTAAAATAATAATAATAAATACATATTCGCTCGTTTATAATAGTATTGGAATTACACAATATAACATTGCTATTTGAGTAATATATAAATGATTATTCGACAAATTTAAGAATTTATTATATAAAGAGATTATCTTATTCAAAAATATTTCTCTCAATTCATTTATATGAATTTTTATATTTCGATAACATAAATATTACATAATATTTAATTTTATAGATGTCTAACGAATAAATTACTGTTGATTTAGAAATAATCTCAAAATTCATCGAAATTCATCTTTATGGATATTTATGTTTCTAATTGTAAAATATTATAAAAAAATATTTACTTTTACAAAATATTCATAGATAAATTATTATCGAATAGAAAATAATATTTCATTATAGCTCATTGTATTAAATGACAATGAATTCTTAAATTGTACTATATTTTAATGAGGCTTGAAAAGTAAAAAGGAGAATCACAAGTTTCTTCCATTTAAAATCATTTTAATATACTAGTCGACATACGGATTCAACTAATTTAAAATGTACATATAATTTTAAATTAATACTAATGTTGAGATAACTATATCATTATCTTTACAAATTATTCTACATCTAAACTAACAATGAAATAGTAATAATAATAGCGTGTTTATAATATTAAAATTTTAGTGCTATTTGAATAGTATTGAAAATAGTTCTATTTTACCAATTTTTTATATTCTTAAAAAATAATTATATCATATTAAGAGACAAATTTTCGTATTCAAAATATTTTAATGTCTTTCTATACGTTCATGTATATGAATTTTCATGTTATTGATAACATAAATATTACAGAATATATTTAATTTATAAATTTTTAACGAACAAATCATCATTGACTTAAAATTAGCTATTAGTTATAAAAGATTTTGAAATCAACCTACGGATATTCACGTCTCTAATTACATAAGGTTATCAAAATATTTTATTTTACTAAATATAAACAAATTATTATTGGATAAAAATAAAATATTATCAAATGAATTAAATGAGAAATGAGGTGAAGTACCTAAATTGTACTATATTTTAATAGAGTTTAAATGACAAAATGGAGAATCAAAAGTTTATTCCCTTTAAATTTATTTTAATATAGTATAAATATAGATTAAGATTACTTCATATCCGATTTTCTTATGAGTGTGATGTGATTAAATTTAAACTAAGACAAAGATAAAATGACGCACACAAGTATACATATAACACTTAACACTCTTATTTAACACTTATATTAAGTAGTTGTAAGAACTTGATTTCAAAATCATATTAAATATATCAATTAAAAAATAAAAACAGGACAATAATATTCATTTTTTGGATGTGTAAATTGAAATCAGAACTAGTTTCACCCTCAAAGTTGTCTTAAATTATTTTCTTGTTAATGGTAACTGTTATAAAAACAGGACAATTATTTTCTTGTTAATGGTAACATGTGTCCTGATTTTGTAGAGTTAAGAAGTTTTACGAGCATAGTTGTTGCCACTCTCTCCATGTAAAACGACGCAAGGGAAAAAAGACGGGATAATGGGAAGGGGATATGTAAAATGTATTACAACTATGGATCTTTGCCCGAGAACATCTGATACTCAATGTTGTAATGACTGAGAATTGAGTATACATTTGAGAGTTTGCTTATGTTTGTAAGGAGTTTAATATGACATGTGTCCAATAGCATGCAATGTGAAGGGTGATTGACTGCATTTATGCAATATGAGTTACCTGATCTAAAACATAAAGTACTGAAGTGATCTAACATCAGGCACATGTAAAGCTTTCTGTCAGCGTAATTGATAAAGAATGGGAAAATTTTAGAATGTTGAGTCGACATCTACGTTAGGTTCATTAAATACGTGTGTGATTCATTAAATATATGTACAATTTATTAAATATGTATGAGATTTATTAAATAAAGGTACACTAAATATGTGGTGTGATTCATCAAATACGTGTGAGTGTGAAGTTTACCAAAAACTCTAGCATATGTGTCGAAAAAAAACCCCGCACGTGAGAATGATCCTAAGTAATGATGAGTTTTTCCTTAAAGAGTTGATAAGTTAAGTTATTCAAAGCGAGTTGACATAGTTTTTTTAGTGATTAGTTTTAGGTCTTTGAACCTTTAAACATATCTTATGAGCTGTGTATTGTCAAACCAGACTAATTTTCTTGCTCCACACGGATCTCAAAACCCATCTTCTTGCTTCCCAAGCTTCAATCCTCAAGATCTCTATATAACAATCTTCAATCTCCCTTTCCCATCTCATCTTTCAAACGCACATCTCAGTTTCCCCAAAATGAAGAGGGAAGGTCGTCAACATGGCATGGTCAGATCCTATCGGATCCTACCATCGCCATGGAGCCCCAGACCATTGACTCGATTCGTCAACCATTTCGACTCCCCTCCCACCGCCGGTTTGTTCACCAAAGTGCCGCCCAAACCCACTAACCACTCCAAGTTCACCGGCAAGTGTGGCAGTCCCCGGTGCTCCGGTTGCCGCATGCACCCGGTTTGTAAGGCCAAGGACAAGACCAAAGGAACCCATAAGCTAAAGTCGTGCGACGTTGTTGCCAATTATCGGTTGGTCAGTTGGCGGGTCGTGGATGGTCAAACCGGTTTTAATTGTTTCGGGTTATCCGCTACGGGTATTTTGGATCACATATCTAATGCTTATGGTCTTGATCATGATAATGATTATGAAGTTGATGATTTGGTTAATGATGGCGATCATTACCGATTAAGAGATGAAATTAATAATGAAAATTATTATTATGATGATGATGATGGTTATGAAGATGATGAGATGAGTTTTTGTGAGGTGGATTTTATTTTGGATCAAGAAGGGGAAGAAGAAGATGATGATTGGTGTATAGTGGAAGAAATGTAATTATTTGTTTATTGTAGCTTATTATTATACAATAACAGTTAATCGATTCTGTTCATCCTTCTTTGTATTTTTTCTCGTTTGTATTTGTATTTACCAAGTTGATGTACATTTATTCAAGTGTACATATATGAATAATAAATGTTTGGGGACTATTATGTAATCGATTTTATTTTTGTATTATGTAAATAAAAAAACTTAGATGAATTGACGGTTGAATATATTTTATTTGACTAAATTATTAGATTATCTTGGAAGAGAAATTGATCATCTGTGATAATTAATCATTCTTTTTATTGTAGGGATGTAATTTTTGAATTTTTCTAACATAATTTATCTTGTTAGCATAAATAAATAGCCTTACAATTTACGTGGTTACATTTTAATTCTACCAGGAGTTCAACTTAGTTACGTTGAGTTGGAATTTACCTGATTTAACTTTTAAATCTCACACTTAAACCATTGAGCTTGTGGCGGGTTCGAGTTTTAATATATTTTGATACCAAGAAACTTAAAAAGTCTGGCAAAAGTTTACTTTTACTCAATATTGTAATATGGACTTGGATCTCACTCCAGTGCATACAACTTTCATAAACCAGGCTGAACACATGCAAGATATGCAATAATGGTGTTTCAAGTTGGGGAGCAAAAGCATAGAACCTCTTGAAAAATAGCTGGAAAGGAACCGCTAATACCCGTAATTGGAGGAGCAAAAACAAGATTTTGGCCTAGAAAGAGCTTGTGTCTTGTTAGTTAGTTGGTGAGTCTAAAATTTACCAACAAGATAATCAGTAACCGATTTGAAATGATGATCAGTCACATTGGACTAAAATACGACTCACACTCCTACAAAAGTAATAGTGAGGAATTTTCTACAATGTACAGAAGCCTGCATGTAAGAAGAAGGCCTACTAGCCATGGACTTATTTTTAAGAGGAAAACCAATTTTATATCTAAATATAACTACAAAAGCATAGACTAACTTTATGCCAATAACCATAGTAATAGATAGGATTTAAGGATTTTTTTTCAGAATGATTAGACGACTGCTTGGGCTCAACCTTAAACATGCGCAGTAGAAAGTATCAAGCTGATCTCCTAATAGATTTACTTACAAGTAGATAAAAGTAGTTCTTAGAGAAAAATTAAATTAAAATTTAAACAGAGAGATTATTTTTATGGTATAAATAAAGAAACATTATTTTAAACTGGTTAAGAGTTATACTAATTTTTAATTAAATAAGTATACATCGATTATTTATAATTTAATTTATTAAATAATATTTATTTAATAAAACATTGACATATTTATTTATTCACATTAAAAATTTAGCTTATAACATGTTCGGAATTAAAACTATTCAATAAAAAAATGGACCGTAGCTTGCTTAGTATCATTATCTTCAAACTTTTCAAGTTGTAACCGAACATGAATTAAGGAAAGAGTCGGTCGACAGCCCTAAGCCTCTACAATTCTTCTGGTTGCTCTTCCCACTTAAACAGACCTCTATCCACCATTCACGTTAAGTAAAAAACAATCTAATCTGTTAAAACTCGCCGGAGTACTCAAGGATTTTGCGCCCTCGTAGCAGTAGAATTCCCCCTGTCACTCGCTCTTCTAGCAGGTCTCTCGAATCTCTCTTTCTCCCATCACTTGATCGAAAATTAAAGCTTTTAATTGAATGTGAATTTGTTGTTGAATTAGCTAAGATAGTATTTTGAATTGTTTACTATCAGTGTTCCTTCTGAAGCTTTAGGAGAACGAGAACTATGATAGTTTATGCTCGTAGCAATTCCATTAAGCCATCTGTCTGAGTTATTATTCATTTTGCTGATTTTTGGGGTATTTGGACGGAGAGAAATACTCGGATTTTTGAAGGGGGAGAGAATTCTTTTTGTAAAGTTCTCATGTCTATTCTCAAATGTCTTCTAGAATGATTGGTTGTTCACTCCCAGGTTTTGATATTGAAAAAACCTGGGTGGAGACCCTGATGTTTTGCTTTTCAGATTATAGCTTAGAGCTGTAAATCCCTTTTGGGGCTTTTGTGTATAATAATAATTACCTTTTATCGATAAAAAAACGAAGAGAACTATGATAGTCAGGGAATGGAAATGAAAATTTTGAGGAAAACAGTTATGGATTTGTACCTAGAGAGAGATTCTAAGGGAATGTAATAGGAACTTAAAAGATAAGTCTAAGATCTTACTATTGATTTCTCAGCAACGGCTCCATGGAGGAATTTTGTTTGTGTTTCATGCTTAGTGTTTTGTTGCACTGGAAGACTTGCATTTGAATTTTGTGGGGTTATTTTGTTTGGCAGCTCATTTCTTGCTCTAATGTCATTTTTAGTGTGTCATATAGAGCTAATACTCTTGTTAGTTAATTACATAAAAGGGCGTGAATTTGTATTGTTTACCATCAATGATGTTTTTGAGGTTTTGGAGGAACAAGAGCTATAATAGTTAGGGGATGGAAGTACAGAATTTGAGCAAAATGGTTATGAATTTAAATTTTGGGTGCTAAGGGAATGAAATGGAAACTTGAAAGCTAAGTCTAAGTTATTACCCGATATTGTTAAAAGCATTAACCGTCCTTAAACGTCAAGGAACGCTAAGCGTCATATTAAGCAAGGGCTTAATGGAAGATCACCATAGACACTAAGCGCCCTACATAAATGACGCTTTAATATTCAACTATAATGGAAGATCACCATAAAAAACATTAAAAAAATCTAAAAAACTTCGGTGTATTAGAGTCACATTCAAAGTACTCAATAACATAAAAAACATTTAAAATAAATTTACAAGACTTAAAACACAACATGTAACTCTGACGGAAGGAGGGAAGGGGGTCACTCGGATAGAGAGGGGGAAAGGGGAAGAGATGGGCGTGGAGTCTTGGACAGAGCTTGGGGGAGAGAGATGACTAGGGCTTGGTATCATTCGTGTAGGAAATTGTGAGAAAAAGAAGACTTAGAGGAAAAAGACTTGGGTAACATTTATATACCCTTCATTTTATTACCTGATGCTTAGGATTTACTAAGCGCCGCTTAGTGGAGCCTAGGGCTTAGGCGATAAGCGACAGTGAGCACCGCTAAGCGAGAGCTTAGTGGAAGGGGCTGAGCTTAGCTTACCACTAAGCGCGGCCCTTCGCTTAGAGAGCTTAAGCAAGCTTAAGCGAGCTTTTGACAACACTGCTATTACCACTGAATGTCTCAGGAATCTGGCTCTGGTGGAATTGTGACTGAATTCCTGGCTTTGTGTTGTTGTTCTGTGAGATTTTCTTATGAATATTGTAGCTTTTTGTTCGATAGTTTATTTCTTGCTTTAATTGCATTTTTGGAGATAATAGAGTCTGATACTCTTATTTATTCGCACCCACCCCCTCCCCCATGCCCTCAGCTTCGGTGTAATGTAGGAATGAATGATTGATAAACTTGCAGGCTTAGGATGTTGATTTGGCACTCTTTAGTTACTTTTGAATAAGCTTATGTAATCTTCTCGCATAAAGTTTCGGGTCCATATTTGCAAAGTTATTTTCTTTTCTACTATTGATGTATCTAAACTTCTTTACCTGTATGCAATTTTTTGAGCAATTAACACAATGAAGGATGGAGGTACATTTTTTCTTTTCAGTTCTTGCTATGTCTCCCTTACACTCTGTCCGGTTTTTGCTCCAGTGAAGGTCCATGGATTCTACCGAGCCTGATATATCAAGTCATCCACATGAAGGGGATTTTGAAAATAAGATCCTAGTATTATCTGAAGTAGACCTTGAAAAGAGTCAGGAGGTTGTTGATGAGTTTGAGCCTCAGAGCTTAAAAGTACCCTCTTCCAAACACAGTCCTCTGGCTGTTAATAGTGAGTTTGAGTGCAACAGCCAAAACATTTCTTCTGTTAGTAAAGGTCAGGTGGAAATTGATCTTGAGGATTGTCATGACAAAAGAGCTGTTAACAAGTGTGAGATTGGCACCAATGCTGAGCTAGACCATTGTGACCCGAATATTGAGTTGGTTGATGTACCAGGGCCTGGTATTTCTGTAAAAGATGAGCTAGATACATATTTAATACCGCAGGTTGGCTTGGAATTTGAGTCAGAAGATCATGCATGCAAGTGTTATAGTAGATATGCTGTGTTGGGTGGTTTTAGCATTAGAAAAGATTTGTAAATAAAAGTAGGATAAATGGGGTAGTAGTATCAAGAAGGTATACTTGCTATCGACAAGGCTATCGGCCTACAAGTCAAAATAAAAATGCAAGGAATACACAACAGGAAACAAGAACTGGTTGCTTGGCACATATGACTATTGCGCGCCAGTCTAATGGCGAGTTCCGGGTTATTCATTTTGAAGCAAAGCACAATCATGTTTTGTAACCTTAAGCACAGCGAATATGTTGCCAACACTAAAGAGACAAACCTTTGCTCAGGCAGTTGAATCCAAGTTAGCTAATAAATCCGATATGGATGGGGTACCGAAACTTGGGATGGCCTTCGACTCAGAATATTATGCCCATGAGTTTTACAATGCATATGCGGGACAAGCAGGTTTTAGTGTTCGGAAAGATTATGTGAACATAAGTAAGATAGATGGTGCTGTGGCATCTAGAAGGTTCACTTGTTTCGGAGAAGGTTTTAGGCAGAGAGATATAAGGGAAGTGAAGAGACCTCGAAGAGAAACAAGAGTTGGGTGTTTGGCGCATTTGGTTATTTCTCGTCAGCCTGATGGAAAATATCGTGTTACACACTTTGAAGAGAAGCACAATCATGAGCTTGTAGCTGCATGTAGAATCCGAATGCTGAGATCACAAAAGAGATTATCTGTAGCTCAAGCTATTGAGGGCTCTTTAGTAAGTGGTTCTATGATAGAGCCAGGATCAGTCTCTAAGTTGATATGTAACAGTTTGCAGATACTAGTTCTATCAGACACGATCCCATAGATTATGGAAGCAAACTACCTTCCAAATGTATGAGAGAAATGAAACTGGGAGAAGCATAATGGATACATCAGTTTTTTGAGAGTAAACAATGTAAAAATCCTTCTTTCTTTTATGCTATGCAAGTTGATGCTGAGGATCATATAACAAACGTATTCTGGGCTGATACAAAAATGATGGAGGACTACAATGATTTTGGTGATGTGGTTTGCTTTAATACAACTTACTGACTGAACAAAGATTACCGACCATTTGCACCTTTTGTGGGAGTAAATCATCATAAACAAATGATGATATTTGATGCTGCCTTCTTATACGATGAAACTACTGATTCTCTCAAGTGGGTATTTCGAACTTTCATGGAGGCAGTGTCAGGAAAGAAGCCCAAGACAATCCTTACCGACCACGACGTTGTAATGGCCAAAGCAATCAATTCAGAAATGCCGGGAAGTCACCATCGACTTTGTGTATGGCACGTGTATCAAAATACACTAAAACAACTCAGCCACATTGTTCTAGACTCCGATTGTTTTACTAATGATTTAGGATGCTGCTTTTTTTTATCATGAAGAGGAGGATTTCCTTAGGGCATGGAAGCTTATGCTGAATGTATATGGTCTTTGGGAAAACGAGTGGTTGAATGAGATATATGGATTAAGGGAAAAGTGGGCTATTGCATATGGAAGGCATATTTTTTGCGCTGGCATACAGGACGTGCTTCGAGAAGGCTTCACTGCAAGGTTGAAGAAGTATGTAAAGCCCGACTCGGATGTGCTTTCCCTTTTCAAGCATATCAGAAAGGTGGCAAATGAGTCGAACTACAAAGAACTAGAAGCGAATTATGAAATGAGACAAAATATACCTAGATTAATTGGGGATGTGGTGATGTTGAAGCATGCAAGGGATGTTTACACGCCAAAAATGTTCGAAGCGTTTCAGGAGGAGTATGAAATGTGCCTAAATTGCATCATAAACCAGTGTTCCGAGACTGGATCCACGATGGAGTACAGAGTGAGCATGTATGAGCAAATACGAGAGTATGCCGTTAGTTTCGATACATCAAATGACACGGTTTCGTGTAGTTGCATGAAATTCAAGTTTGTGTAGCCACGCATTGAAAGTTCTCGCCTATAGAAACATAAAGATTCTCCCATCCCAGTACGTTATAAAAAGATGGACAAGAGATGCTAGAATTTGAGATTGCAGAGGCAAATCCTATGGCCACCACAAAATAGGAGGGCTATCCCCAGGTGCAAGGTAAGCAGATAATAGATCATTAACCTACAATACTTTTATATCTCTAGAAGCTCTAAAGCTGACATAGATTTGCTGGATCCATAGATAGAGCTGTGTCTGAGCTCTAATCTTGTGCTGGTTTATATCTTATTCTTCATAAACTTGTATTTAACTGCTCTTATTTTCTTCTAGGAAAAGATAGTACCTTTCTTGTCACTCCGATTTTGGGGATGGCATAAGTCCTTAGTACTTTAGGAAGAGCCTCAAAAACATTACAGATTTACGAACATGCAATTACTATTTTGGAGTCAAGCAGAGGCAAAGAGAGTGAAGATCTAGTTGTTCCCTTATTTAATCTGGGCAATCTTTGGTCAGAGAAGGAAAGACTGTTGATGCTGAAGCTTCATTTGTTAGGTATTGTTCATTCTCTTTATCAAATCTACCTTAATTTTGGCAGATGTCTGATATCTACTTAATTTCTTTGCTTTTCACTTCTAATTTTTCTTTTTATAGGATTTTAAATATATATACAGTTATATGGAGAAGAAGACGGAAGAGTTGGAATGGCCACGTGCTCCCTCGCCCATGTCAAGTGTGCAGATGGTAATTCTCTCTCTCTCTCTCTCTCTCTCTCTCTCTCTCTCTCTCTCTCTCTCGGACATCAATTTTTCTTTTTGCTTTGAGCAGGAAAAGTGGACGAAGCAATTATTTTGTATAAAAAAGCTCTTCAGAAATTCGAAGTATATAGCTTTAGATGACAGCATAACGGAGAAGCTCATGATTGATCTGGCAGAATTACTTCATGTTGTAGGAAAGTAAAACTCAAATGAAAATTCAAGGCTTCATGTAGTATTTTCTTTGTTATCGTAATCACAGTTAGTTAAGAACTGAACTTTTTGGTTTATGGCAGAAGAACTGAGCTTTTTGTATACAAGAGAGAGAGTTTGGGGAAGAGAGTGAGGAGGTTATGGTTACATTGAAAAAAATTGTATTTGACTTTGACAAACTTGGGATGAAGGATGATAAGTATCCTCTGCAGAGAAGACTGTCTTTGCTTAGAATGAAATTCAAGCACCGTATTCAATATTAATCTCAATTTCCATTATTCTGCCATTTTTAATTTTATCTCTCTCTCTCTCAACCTTCTTTCAATCCTTCTGTCATCGCATATAAGAGGAGCTGAGTAAAGAGCAATGTTACATGGCACTCTGTCTTTGCTTAGAATGAAATTCAAGCACCGTATTCAATATTAATCTCAATTTCCATTATTCTGCCATTTTTAATTTTATCTCTCTCTCTCAACCTTCTTTCAATCCTTCTTTCATCGCATATAAGAGGAGCTGAGTAAAGAGCAATGTTACATGGCACTCTGTTGGTGGACACTCTTATGGCTTGACAATGTTCGTAACGTGAACCAGACGTTTGTCTTTATTGAAATTTTTTTTATTTCATTTATGTTTGATATGAGATTGTATACACTGAACTCAAAATAGTAATAACATATAGTTACATTAACTTTGTCTAGTGTGGTTTTTCTATTTGGAATGGAAATAACTAATGAAAACATAAAGATATTAGATTTTTTAGGAAACTTAAATCTCCCGAAAGGTTATTAGAGTAAACTCAACCTCCAATTTTGATCAATTAGTGATCCATATTTCTATTAGATCAACTAGTGGTCTAGATTTTGCCAAGCAGAAACTGATTCCTTAGTTTTGTTTTTATCCAATTCTTCATTCACTTGTTGTAATTTATAACGAAAAGAAAAAAGAAAATTCCCGCCAAAAAGAAGTGTAGCAGTCAATTCAGGGCCAAAAGTTTCTTCTGGTAGTTTATTAGTTTATGGGCATTATAGAGATGATGATGAAGATATTTTGAATTTTCTTTCTGGACCCAGAAAGGAAAACAGTTATTACAAAAAAAAATAGAAAAGCTTTGCTATTGTGTTTTTGCCTTTTTTGTTTTGTTTTTGAGTGAAGAAAAAGAAAACAGTCGGTACTAGTGCCTGCATTATATTATTGGCAAGGGTGATGTAAGACTCAAAAAAGAAAGAAACGACTCTCCGACAAATAATTTTCTGCCTGTTTGTCTTTTAGATCTCAAACGCTTAGCTTTGATTGTCCGAAACCCTGACTGTTTCTCCCTGAGACGGTATTTTCTCTATCTCTCTCTGAGTTTTCCTCTCTTTTAAAAAGCCCGATTCAGAATCTAAATATGAATTTTTTTTACATCCCCATAGACGTAAAACATCTTTTGAACTTCGTTCGTCTTCTTTTTTTCTTTGCTTATAAAATAGTGATTACTTTTAATTATGTCCTAATATGGGCATTTCTGGCTTGGACTCTAATTACGATTTCACCTTCCGTAAGAGACTGATCTTTTCTTTTTTGGCTTGTTTAATCTGCTTTCTTTCAATTTCAGAGAATAATATGAAGTGGTTGTTGCTTTTGCTTGTTTAATCTGCTTTCTTCAATTTCAGAGGATAATATGAAGTGGGTGTTGCTTAATTTTGTTTAAATTTTAAGTCTTCTGGCAATTCTCGTTAAACTTCGTAGATCTTGACTCATGAGACTGCGGACTGCATATGGTGTGGATAAGTGTGTGTAGTGAGTCTGATTTCACTTTGTACAACTTGGAGTCGGGGATTCATGGGTTTGGAATATCAGATTGGTCTAGATTTTGTATACTTTACTCTTTCAGACTAATGCAAATCTGAATTGGCTATAAATTTCCATGTTTTATATTGGGTGATTGTTTCTTTCAAACAATTCGTGTTATCTTGTAAACCTACTGCAGTTCTAGTTATCAGATTTATCTTTTTTGGAAATAAGTAGCCTTTTTTTCCTTTTCTAAGGAAGGGTATTGGAATATCATATGCTTCTTAATGTTTTTCAAACTTAAACAAGTGTTTTGGACTAGGAGTTCGATTAAGTGTTAGAAGAAGTCTTCAACAGTAAATTCCTCCAGGTGATTTTGATTGCTAACCTGAGAACTGTTTTACTAAATATTTTATTTTTCAGTCTTTTAGTAGAAAGTTAAGAGTTAAGGTAAAGCACTGGATGAGTGAAGAAATTGTTCGAACTCTATCTTGCATTCACTTGAGAAACAAATCATAATATTGACATGATCACTACTTTGGGGAAAGGAAAGAAATAGAAGGGTTACCTAATAAAACTGATCATTTCTCAAGTTTGCACTTCATTAGATGTAGCCGTCTATTATTGGTTCTCACTTTGCCACTGTAAAAATTTGTCTTAGATGTAAAAGGTAATGGCTGCATGGCAGCGTGGAGCAAACCGGTTCTGTGCCCAAGAAGATAACTGGATAGCTCCAAAGTTTTCTTCCACTCCATCATCTTCTTCCTCAAAATCACTAAATGATGCTACACCTGCTGGTAATGATTGTGGGCCTGATACAAACAACCCTGCCTATATTCCAACTCCCAGACCACTATCTAACATGAAATGGTGGTTAAACACGCAACCAATTACGGGACAGCAGATAAAATTTACTCATGAATGGCTTCATGCCTTTGAGGCAGAGCTTGATGCTTTAGGGGCTGGTTTCGGTGGGAAAACTGCTATGTTCAGTGCAGATTACCAAAACAGAGAACAACTTGGTCCTCGAACTCCAAAGGAAATTGATGTCAATCCCTATGATGAGAACCAATCATGGAAGAGCTATTCTTCTTACATGAAAAATAACAAAGATAGCAGCATGTCCGAATTGAAGGCTCTCGGTTTCAACAACCCTGAAAGCATAGCTAAGAAAAAGGACATCGAGGGCGAGCTATGGTGCTTAAATGGTCATCTTATGGACAGATTGATTTCTGAGCAACGGGATAAGCTTTATTCTGATATGAAATTTCATTGGATGGAAGCTGAGAAGACTGAACCATGGTGGTGTTCAGCCAGTAAAAATGAGTTGGCTATGTTCGTTGCTAAGAAGTCGCTTGAAAACATTGAAAATTGTGATCTTCCTCAACCGCAAATAAAGAATCACAGAAAAACCCCATCCACCTGTCTGGAGTGCTTTGATCAAGATGAAATTCTTGCTTCATCTCTAGATCAGATTGCTGAGAGTAGACCTTCCAGTTTGGATGTCTGTAAATGGGGAAGCCCTGTTTCAGTGAGGATGGATGAGAAACAGTCGAATCAATCTTTCAGGTACTGCTTAATGCTTCAGCTTGTTATTTTTTACTGATGTTTTTCAAGTTCTTCAATTTAGTTGATTTATAAGTGACCGCTATTACTTACCCAAAAAGAAAGTGACCGCTATTAAATGCAACTAGTTTCTGCCCTTTCATTTGCATGTATTCGTTCAAACTTTAGTTCTTTTTATTTGTCTTCAAGTGCCATCTGTAAATTACACTAGACCCCCAAACTTCTCGAAATCAATACTTTAGTTCCTAAAATTTTAATTTCAAGTACACACGGTCCAAAATTAACTTTCATTTACAATCACTAATGAAAACAAACACGTGACACGCGTTTTCATCATTTTTTAGGGATTGTCACCATTTAATCATCTCTTTGTCAGCCTCTCTCTTCCTCTACAATAGAAGACCACATTTTAGTCATTCTTACTTTCAACTTACGAAGACAAGATGATGAAACAGTGAGAATCCTAAAAAAATGTCGAACATCTGTGTGTCCTATACATGTTTCCGTTAGTGAGATTATAATGAAAGGGTAATTTTGAACCATGCGCTTAAAAATAAAAGCTTGGAGGCTAAAGTGTTGATTTTGAAAATTTTGGGATTAAAGTGTAACTACCCCAAAGGTTAAGTATAGCCTTTCAAGCATATTATTTAACTTTATACCCATCCATTTTGTTGTTTCCCTGTTTTATATAATCTCTGTTGGAAAATAACTTGTAGGACTAGTTTGATCCAGTAGTATATTTTTTACAAAAAGAAAAGCTATATGATGCTACTAGGAAACTATCCTGACTAGTGCATATTTATTTCTGCTCAATAATGGTACTTACAAGCTCTAACAACAGTTATACCAGAACCAACAAAGAGGCGGACATCCAAAGCCTTTCAGACGATGGGCCTAGCAAAGCTGAGTTGTTAGAGGCCCTTTGCCATTCGCAAACGCGGGCAAGGGAAGCAGAGAAAGCGGCGAAACGAGCTTATACTGAGAAGGAACACATCGTCACGCTTTTCTTTAGACAGGCTTCTCAATTGTTCGCATATAAGCAGTGGTTCCAGTTGCTGCAGCTCCAGAACATCTGCCTTCAACTGAGAAAAAAAGACCAGCCAATTACGCATCTTCTCCCATCTCTACTCCCTTGGGTTCCAAGCAAAGGCAAACAGTTCAATAGAAAGAGGAAGCACGGAAGGCGTGAGATTAGGAAGTGTGCAGTTGCCTTTGCTGTGGGGTTAGGTCTAGCTGCTGCAGGTGTGCTCCTCGGTTGGACAATGGGTTGGTTGTTTCCTACTTTTTGAATGCTTAATGATCATCTTCCTTATAACCCATTTCACTCTTCTGCTATTGTTATCGGTCAACATTGAAAGAAGGGATATTCAGATTGGATATGTCAACCAATCACTGTTTGTACATAATTCAAAATTATGTGTTTACGTACATATTTTTAACGTTGTTGATAGTTTATGTATATGTTGTGTATAAGGTTAGTGATTAGACGGACGTATGTATATATATATATATATATATATATATATATATATATATATACATATATGCGTTTGTTTGAGTTTATAATAGTTAAAGACACTAATGATCAGTTTTATTTGAGGTACGAGGCTGGTTTTATAAAATCTTCTCTGTTTGGACAAAAGATTTGATTTCAAGTGAGCCAAAAAGACCAATGATATGTGTTTAGGATCAAACAAGATAAATTTGGTTAAACTTGATTTTTTGGGTATAATTTATACCTAAATTGACTTTTGACATCAAATACACGGTAGGGGATAAGAACTTATAAGATTATCGTTTTGAGGGAGATAACAATAGATGTTGAGGTCCGAAGTGAAAATTTATAATTTATAAGTTTAGGGTCCATTTCTAAGTAGGCCCTCGAATCTCACTTCTAAGTGGGCACTCGAACCCAAAATGAGGAAGTTGTTTTAAGCTTGGATTGCCCTCCCAAGAAATTCAACATTAGAACTCATCTCAAAGATTTTAGTTGCTTTTAAATCAAATATCTAATATTTAATAGATAAGTTGAGTTGATATAGTTGATTTAGTCATCATAACTATACTTAATCAAGAAATGAATTTTGATAACTAACTTCTATTATCCATAAAAGAACTTTTGTAAGTTTAGAAAGATAAGAGTTCATCCAAGTATTTAAGGGGAAGAAAAAAAGAGAGATTCATATTAGAAGAGGAGCCAACTTGGACCTTGACTGTCCTATGACATGTTCATACATATCTAAACCTCTTCATTATCTATTAGAAAAAAGATTAAGTTGTACATCTACTTTAATTTTTTTGTTGAACTTTATGTATGTGCTAGATTGCGGTCTAGTAAATGTTGATTTTAATATGAGAATACTTGATCGGAATCTAACAATTTTTTAAAAACCCGAGATTAGCGTGAGGTAATTTTATCTTCTCTAGAAAAATAATTGTTTCATTAGAAAAAACTGAGGAGTTCAAATTTCATTTTTCAATTCAGGGGTCTTGAGCACAATTTATCTTACCTATTCAAACACTTGTCTCTCTCTCTCTCTCTATATATATATATATTGACATATCTTACTCTTATAAAAGAGTGAGTTTGTAGCTACTTGTTTGGGCTGAAATGTCCGACTTGTCCCTTTGATTTGGGTCTAATTATGATTTTGGGCTATGTATATTATGGTGTGAGATGGACTGTGATTTTGGGTTACTTTAGGGGTATCTTAGTCATTACAATTCTTTAAATTGTTGACTGATTATGACCTGTTACATTGTTCTTGTTTAGAATCAATGCATCACAGCCGTTTATGTACTTTAATCTGAGTTGTTTACTGGTTTTCATTTCAATCTTTTATTTCAATAGCTGCGTGTCAGTAGAGATAATATGATTTTTTATTTTTTCTCTTGATAGTTAATCGGTGAATTTTATTTTACTTGTCTCAATGATTGATCACCCATACCTCTTTATTCGAGTTTAGAATGGACTTACATTATATTCCAAGTATATCTTCTCAACAATCAGTTTTTTGTCCATGTAAGTTTGTTTGTTTTTCATTTGAACGTCTATAAATTGAACATTCATGTGTTATCTAGCATCAACTGCTCTATGCTTCAACACCTTATATGTAGGTTTGGCTCTGAAAATTTATTGTATTCACAGCTCATGGTTTTATGTGATTGTTCCTATGGTTAAATTATTGACTATGTCTATTTTGCTTTTCATTTGATTTTCATATATTATTTTTCATTTGCTTTTTCGTCATGCTTTCTCTTCTTCTTTCGTTGTTTATAGTGGGTATGTTCTTTTCTTCTTCTATGTATCTCTTCTTCATTTTCGTCTCTCTTTTTGTTCTTTTTTCTTCTGCTCTGTTTTTTTTGTGTACTTCTGTCTTGCTTCTTATCTGTGTTTCTTTTTCTTCTTTATTTTTCTTTCCATGTTTTAGCTTTAGTTTTTGACTCATGTTTGTTAACGTTATTTTAGCTTAAGTATTCGAATTTGCTGATATTGACTTGTCAAATTTCTTATGGTTTGGATTTTGAGCGTCGTGGTCTTTTGTTATCTCCAAGCTATTAGTCATTTGAGTTGAAGCCACAGGTAAATTAGGTATGGTATTAAAATGTTTTTGAATGATGAGTTGAATTCTTATATTGATTTTTTTATTTTAATATTAATTTTATTTATTTTGATTGTGTAAGACAAAATTGTAGTGTGTATTTTGATAATAGTAGTTCTTATTTATTTAGTATGACACTACCAACAAAAGAATCACGTGTTGATGAGTAATAAGAGGTCATCAAAACCATTTGGCGTCTCGTTGAAGAGCCTTCTGACAACATGAAAGGAGCTCCTAATCAAGAGTGTTTTGCTAGAAGCACCGCTATATTATGGAGTAAATTCGAAAACTACCCCAATCATCCTTTCATGGAATCTTGGGAAATTCTCTGTTGGTGGAGTAATGAATTGAGGAGATTAAGATTACTTTTTCCTTATTGGAGTGTACTGACCAGTAAAAAACTTTGCAAGCACACATGTACAAGAATCCGTTGCAATAAATGTATCTTGAGGAGAAAAAACTGTCTCTGTTTCATCTATTTTGCTGTGTGGTTTTCTTTCTGGAGTCAATTTTTATCTCCGTTAGTTTGTCGGGCAGATAGATGATAATCAACTTCTTTGTCTCTATTTTTATCCATCGTATTTGTCTATGTTTTTTTTATCTCTTTTTGGAGTGAGTCTTTTGTGGGGGAAATGGATAATAAAAGTACTTTGAAGGTGAAATTTTTTATATTTACTTTATTATTGGTGAGATTCATTGTGATTTTACACTTCTAGGCTCTAAATTATTTGTGATTTTGATTTAGGAGGTAAGGGTGTGAATAATTAAACTTATTTTTAGTTGAGTTTATTTTAATTGATATTTGATAAAAGATAAATGTTTTTTTAACTTAAGTTATTGTAATGTTAATTTTGTGAAAAAATTATTGTCTTGTGAAAAAATCACGTTGACGAATTGCGTGCGTTCAGATGACATGGCTTCACGTTGGCTGCTGCACTTGACTGTCAGAGGCTTTGATGATTATCTTGTCTTATTTGCTTAATTGATTATGTAAATTATTTTAAGTGAGTAGATGATGGGTCAATTTGTTCCTCTCTATTTCTGTTTCTTTTGCTCCGTGTTTTTCTTATGTAATGGGAAGTGGCACGTTTTGTTAACCTTACTAATAAAAAAGAAAAGCCGTCATATCTTCTTTACATTTGGCGTTAGCAAGTTTTGTTTTATATGCATTGATTTACCCTTTATGATTATTTTATTATAATGCTTTAGCTAAAGTTGACAAGAGATTTATGCTCTATGTATCTGCTATTTATTTTGGTTTCATTAGAGAACTATTTTATGCTTGATGTAACTGGATGTTTATATCTGTTGTAGTTGGCTATAAGTACTATTTTTTTTATCAGTTATGTTTGTATTTTGACGTTCTTTGTGTTCTTTTTCTTGTTCATTTTCTTCTCAAGGTCATTTACTTTTCGTCATGATTTCTTATATGAGTTTTGCTTGTTGATTATTGTTTTAAAATTGTAATCTGTTTTCACTACAGTTATCCTGTGTTGTGTTTTCTGTCTACACTGATGGCTGTGTCTTTTTTACGTTGATTTATAGATCAATTTTTTTGTGATGGACGTGCTGTTATTTATTATCGGTGTTCTTGTTCGTCCTTTCATTGAATTTTTTGTGTGTTGCTTCTGTTTACCCTTTTGCCTTGATTTTCATTTTAGTTGTGATCTTATACTGTTATTTTATGTTGTCACTGGTATAATATGATGCTTGATGGTATTTGAGGGGTTTTAATGTGTCAATTTTGTTACGATGTTGATACTTGAAAGCGATTGGTAATGAAAATTAAGAAGTATTCTTTAGTGGGTATAGGTATGTACTAAAATTTTGATTTCACATTTTTTTGGATTATCTCTGTTATTTCTATCATTCTATTGTTTAAAATTGAATTTGCTCCGATGCGTTCTTATTGCTTATGTTGTTTCTTGCTCCACTACAAGTATGAAGTAGATAATGTTGTTAAATCTAAGAATGGAAAACTAATGAAATGAACTAATTATGTTGGAAATCTTATTCAAACTTCTTTGAATCCATTTTTTGGTCCTCTGTTATGATGTTTTATATGATTAAGTTAGATTTTTTTTAAAGTTCTACTTTCTCTATGTATGTTTAAACATTTCGAAGTCTTTGTGACTTCATGATAAGTGATACATTCTTAAATTAGGAGTAAGTTGACCTTTTTAATAAGGTATCATCTGACTATACTAAATTAGATAGAAATTGAGTACTATAATTGAGTTCTTCATTTTTCTTACGTATTCTTATCTTTCATTTCTAGGCTGGGAAGGTTCAATTACATTTGAAAATGTTAGTTTTTTGCTATCATAGCTTTTGTTTTTTATATGATCGTGTTGCTCGTTCTGTTAACATTATGGAACCCAAATCTTGGTCGACCCATGCAATACATTTTCTTATCCTTCATTTCCAGGCTTGGGAGGTTCAATTGCATTTGGAAATGTTAGTTTTTGGCTATCATAGCTTCTGCTTTTTATATGATCGGGTTACTTGTTCTGCTAACATGATGGAACCCAAATCTCGGTCGACCCATGCAAGAGTTTAGAATTGAATTGTAATTATTCAACTGGTTTGATGATTTAGTTCACATCGGCACTATGAAAAATTGTTTACTTTCCAAATTTCAATGAATGCATTAATGCCATTAGTTATTGGAGATATTTCAGATAAAACTGATTCTTTTGATGTGTTAATTCATTTTGATATAATCAATGCATTAAAAAAATTACTTTATCTACTTATATAATATTTTCATTCTTTGTACAACTTTTAAACTCGAACGTGATGTTGGCTCCTCTTCTACTATAAATCTGGATCTTCATATAAGCAAAGATATGAGTGGAAAAGATCAAGAGACAATTACAAGAAAATCTTAACAGAGACACAAGATGAATATGAGCGAACAACCAACTAAACAGAAACAAATATGAAAACTAAAAGCTCGAGATGTTAATCCAATTAGATAGAAGTTAAAATCACATGTTTAAATGATGTGTGGGAAGAATCTGCCTCTAAAAATTGTACAAAAGCATTTTGGTGACGATATGATCCTCCCTACACTCCATGACTTACATCCAACTTTGGGTGGGAGGACATCACAGAACCGGCAAATAAAAAAGAGGAAGACACTACTCCTTAATGTTTTATGATCTTTATTCAAATTTTTTGTAAGATAAAGTTGATTGTTCTTTATGCTCGTTTCTGTAAATTATTCATCTCGATGTAAATAAATAGCATTCATAAACACGAAAGACTTAAAAAAATTGTAATTCACATATAAACTCATTGTAAAGGTTTCCGGTAAAAAAAAAATATCAGGAACAAATAATGAAAGTAATAAACTAGGGAGAGAGAGTAAGAGAATAAGTACTCGAAAGCTTTGGTTGCTTGTATTCGATTGATTTTTTGTGACTGGACATGCTTCTATTTATACATGAAGATCAAAATTTAATAATAATTTATTCTCCTATTTTGTAGCAAGTAATAAGGAATTGATAAACGTCTTCGAGGAATATGCCTTTCGAAGATCCTCTTTATAACTGACTGATTGATCCTACAGTTCGTATTTCATCTGTACGTTTTAATGTTTTATGACCTTCAATCAAATCTTTTGTAAGATAGAGTTGGTTGTCATTAATGCACGTTTTTGTAAATTGTCCACCTCAATGTAAAGAAATCACACTCATAATATATAAATACAATAAAATATAAGTGTTATTATATGTTTTCTTCATATGACCAATGTAAAATGATTAATAGTTATTGTTTCAACACTTATTATATATGTCTTCACGAAAAATACTACTATCACCAAAAATTATCCAAGTACCTACATAACGACGTTATAATGACCGTGCCACCACCTAGCATGTAAAAAAAACACCACCTAGCATGTAAAAAAAACAGTATGTCCTTAAAAACCGATAGAGAGAGTAACATTTTTTTTCTTTGTTGTCTAGAATATTGACTTTATCTTCGAATTGTCTTCTTTATATGACTGTCACACTCACAATTTGCTGCACTTATCTTATCTCTTTCTCATTCCACAAAAAATAAATTAAGAGAAAATAAATATTAACCACATAAGAGTTATGATAGATCTTTCTGAGAAGTTATGGGATTCTTTACCATGGATTATGTCCAACAGATCTAGACTATTGAGTCATACTTAAATAGTTGTACACAAAATTCATAAGAATTGAGTTGATTTAATGTTGTATCTCTTATTAAAAATAGATGTACTAGATTGAAAATAATGCTTTCGCACTCTTATGATCAGAAGAGAAATCCGATCCATTAAACTTATGAAAAAACTTATATAAGTCTTACCTCAACCACTTGGCCTTATTTCATTGCTTCCATCTTTCTAATTCATCGATAAAAATGCTATTAATCACATTGATATTAAGTGGCCTTATAAAAACTTTCATCTTAAAGTTTTATTTCTTTCTTTCTTCATGCACACTTTTCACTATCATTATTCAAATTAACATAAAAAAAATTAAAATTAAGTGATTATACCCATTTTTAGGGGAGCTAGATATAATGAAAGACACCATAAATTTTGGGGTTAATATTCCTATTGACAATAATATTTTAACTATATTTATTCTATAAATCATACTTATATATCATAAGATATGTACACGTAAATGAATATAATATAAAAGAGACATTTTGTAAAAAAAAATCCACTAGAATGGTTAAAACCTTGGCTGAAAAATTCAATTTAAATCACAAGCATAAATTATGATTACTTTAGTGATGATTAATAGTATTCTATCTCAATTGGTTATCATTGAGTAATAAAAAGTAAGCTCAAAATTGTTGACTTTTATAATCAAACGTCAAATGAACCTTTGTAGTTGGAATGATAAATAATTAAATGTGCTTAATAGACCAAACCTACTTTGACTTGAAAAAAAAAAGTTACTTGAAAGCAATATCCACACCTAAAGTATTAAACATTATATTAGTGACTTAACCGTTAAAAAGGCCTAAGGGAACCACCGCCCCACCATCCAACCAAAGATAATTGCTCTCAACTACTATTATATCAAAATCAAACTCCACTAATTATTTATAATTTGTAAGTTATGATAAAAAAAAATATGAGTTTTTATGATTGTCTAATGAATAGTCACGTTTATAAAATCAATAATTAGAACTTAAAAAAGTGTGAACAATTGAGAGTAATAATATTTTTTTAAATAAAAAAATAGGTTAGTAGGAATGATTGATTATGCAACAAAAAAAATCGCGTTAATAATTTTTCATTACAGTTGTCGTCGTTACTTATGTTGGAATTGAAGTTAAAGAAAGTCAGAAAGAGAGATTTCAGGTTGTAGACACATCACATATTCAAATTATTAACGGGTCATTTTTTAAAATATCAACAATTTGTAGAGACTTGTTATGATTTTTTCTTCCTCTAAATGATAAGTCTAAAAAAACTTCTCACGACCTGGCAAAAATTGAACTGCCCACAACACCGCAATCTGAACACTTGATCAGACCATTTCACTTGGTAATAATCAACTAAGTCATCCTTGTGTTGTATACAAACAAGGTGGACTTAGCTGCACCTTTCACAATTACTTGTAGATTAAAATCTGGCTGCTCCATCATAATTTAAAGTTAGTAAATGTGGATCCTTCATAGTGAATTTCCTCACCAGAATTAGCTTTCTGATGTTGACTACATCGGACACAAGTTTGCCGACCATCCTACGTGGCAACTTCCACTAAATACCTGCCACGTCTTCCCGCCAACAACTGACACCCTTCTTTCGTTATTAAAATGCATAACACGGCCCCTAAA
This sequence comes from Datisca glomerata, assembly GCA_003255025.1. Lineage (NCBI taxonomy): Eukaryota > Viridiplantae > Streptophyta > Magnoliopsida > Cucurbitales > Datiscaceae > Datisca > Datisca glomerata. The sequence goes on along the minus strand of QANY01009313.1, from coordinate 2,579,547 downwards.
ATAGCCTTCTCTTCTGGAATTCTGCATTTAGACTAAATATTTATACATCTCTCTCTCTCTCTCTCTCTCTCTCTCTCTCTCTCTCTCTCTCTCTCTCTCTCTCTCTCTCTCTGAAGACTGGAACGATGCCATTTTGCGAGATTGGCACCAACCATACCGGCGTAGAGAACGTGAAGCTTAACAATGGAATTAGAATCTTTTACAGGACGTACGGCCATGGACCGACCAAGGTCCTCCTCATCATAGGTTTACATAATTGAAAATGATTTGTTTCTCAATTTCGATTTGATTCTGGGATTTTCTGTAGTGGGTTTCGGTTGATTGGGTCGTTGATCTTTTTGGTAATTGTTGATCAGGTTTGGCGGGGACCCACAAATCATGGGGTCCGCAGATCGAGGGGCTTATAGGGACCGATTCGCCTAATAATGATGATGATATCACGGCCGATGGTCGGGATATGGATGAGGAAGGAGGCGGAGCTGACAATGAGAGTGGCGGCGGTATCCAAGTTTGTGCTTTTGATAATAGGGGTATGGGTCGGAGCTCTGTACCCACCAAAAAATCCGAATATACGTGAGTGTGTGATGACTATTCAGATTTCTTAACTTTTGATTTATTTGAATTATAAATTGATTTGTATCCTTTCGTTCCATTGGTTCTGTGTACAGAAAACACTTTGGATAATGCTTTTATTGCTTTTTACACTTTGGATAATGTTTTAGAGGAAAATCGATGTTCAGTTAAGAATTGTTAATGTTGAATGCAGAACAAAGGTAATGGCGAAGGATGCGATTGCCTTGTTGGATCATCTGGGTTGGAGAAAAGCTCATGTTTTTGGACATTCCATGGGTGAGTACGTTATTCTGAATTCTAAATTCATCATGGATTACGAAAATTTACTCTCTTAGATGTGGATTCAAATGATTGGCAGTAGTTAATTCCCAGATATTGTGATAATATGCTTAGTTACTATCATTCTACATTTGGGATTTTCAAAACGAAATTGTTTTTAATACTGATTGAATGCAGAAAGCATTGTCTCTTCTAAGTCTTATATTAATTCCCTAATGTCTCACTTGTATCTGCTCATCTATCATAATAGGAGCTATGATATCATGCAAATTAGCAGCTATGGTGCCCGAAAGAGTCATGTCATTGGCTTTACTTAATGTAACGGGTGGAGGTTTCCAGTGTTTCCCCAAGGTAATATACCTTTTTTTATCACTGCATCGCGTAGTTCGTTATATGCTTATTTCTAAATTGCATAACAATCTACTTGTCTACCAAGTCAATATAAGTTCTTTTGATGAGCAAATAATGATGTTCTTTTTTGTGTTTTCTCACTGCACGAGTACTTTGATTGTTTTGCTAAATTGTCAACTTTAATTGACAATAGCATTCACTAACTTTAGTACAACTTTGATTTTCAAAGTCAGATCATCTCTTGTAGAATGCTAATAGCTTTTTTCTCATGTTTGTTTCCCCTGCAGTTTGACAGAAAAACGTTTTCAATTGCAGTTCGATTCTTAAGGGCAAAAACTCCTGAACAAAGAGCAGCAGTTGACTTGGATACCCATTACTCGAAGGTTGAAATGCTCTTGATTCTCAGCCCTCTTTTCTTAAAATATTAGGTGGATGATCGTTGAAAAATCATTAATGTGTATATTTTGTGAATATATACCTCTATTTCTCTCTTTAAAAGGCTGGAATCGTGTAGATATGTGCACATACATCAGCTAACTTCTCTCTCTCTCTCTCCCTAACATATGGTTTTTTGAGAATATGCAGGAATATCTTGAGGAGTATGTCGGAACTGACACAAGAAGAGCAGTTTTATATAAGGTTTGAGTTTGTGATGATCATTCTGAAGTCGTCCCTTCCATGATAACTTAACAACTAACATACTACTCGAGAAAATAGATAGATCAACGTTTTATTTAAGAAGTATGAATATGGTACAGATGAATATAAATCGAGAAATATAAGTGCTAGTGAATTATCAACCACGGTTACCGCCGAAACAGAACGCCACTGTCAGCCACCTGCTTTCCTGCATCATTATCTTCTCTTTTCAAATTACATGGAGAAGATAAAATATATTATCAGAATTGAATTTGATTATCTAGTCCCATTAGTTAATGGAATAGAACATACTCATCGAATTTGTCTTTACACAAACAAAATCGAGACCCAATGTAACCTTCATAGTTTTAGCAAATAACACTCTTTCTTTAATGGATCAAATTGTAAGATAACGATAAGACACATTTTCAAAAACAACAAAAGAAATTGATTTTATGAAAGAGATTACAACTACTCGTATATACTCTTGGTTTTTGTTCAAACTGGCATAATTATGCTTGGGTTGCATGTGACAAATGATTTGCCATATGGAAGGAGTGAGTGTAAATATATATATATATATATGAACTCGAGTACAAATCATCTAAAGACATTTATGAATATGCAATCCATAAGAAAAATGTAACTTATCTTTTGCAGGAATATGTGAAGGGTATATCAGCAACCGGGATGCAATCTAATTATGGTTTTGAAGGTCAAATAAATGCCTGTTGGACACATAAAATGACACGAACCGAACTTGAATCCATACGTTCGGCTGGCTTTCCTGCTTCAGTCATTCATGGAAGGTGAGGAATCGTAATTGCAACTAATCATCTACTTCACATCTAATGGGAAACGACAAAATCTGTGTTTGATAAGCTTTCATAGACAAAATCTGTGTGTAGTTCTTCATTTCATTATTTAATATGAGTCCTTTGAAGACTGATTGGCTATTTTTATGAAAAGGCATGATGTCATCGCTCAAATATATTATGCAAGGAGACTTGCAGAGAAGTTGTATCCTGTGGCAAGAATGGTAGATCTTCCTGGGGGACACCTAGTGAGTCATGAGAGAACTGAAGAGGTTATCCATTACTGAAATAGGTTGATAGGATTAAGTCGATGGTAAAAATTAAAAAAGAAAACTAAACTCTGTTTTCTTTGGAAATTTAGGTAAATCATGCGCTTACTGAATTAATCAAAGCTTCAGAAACGAAGTTAAGTCCGCATGATTGGACAAATTTGCCTAAGAAGAGCTCTGGTAAGTATTTCACACCAGGAAAATTTAGTTATTAGTCCGAAGTTCCAAATGTTGAACGGCTTATCTTTCTTTTTCTTTAATCTTTTTGGGTTATTTTGGATTTTGATCATATGATGAACAAGCTATTCTTTAACAGGTTGGATAGGGGCAAGGACAACATTAATAAGATTAAATACTGCTGGAGGAAGCAGTGTTTCGGCCACGTTTTACTTGTTAGAAAGAATGAATCTTTGGATTTTATATCTATTTGGTGTCCTCGTATTGGGATTGGATTACTTAAGGAGGGTGTTGAAAAGATTAAAACCAGTTAGAGTTGGACCTTCCTCCACATGAAGTTGAAGAGAAAAATCAATAGAAGAGAAGTTTTCAGAATTTTCTGACTTTTGGGAAGAAGAAGACTCTCATATTACATGACAAGTGAAGTTGGCAAACGAGTTTCTTCATGAGAGATGAGGTTCCATTACGCGGGGATATGAACTATATACATTTTCAGAATGCAGGGGCGAAAAACAAGGGATATTGAAGAGCTGAATATTTTAGGAAGGCTTCTATTTTTCCTAACTGTCGTTCAACTGCAACACATAAAAAAAGAAAAAGAAAAATCTGTATCTATGGTGACGAATTCTTCATTTTATAATGTGTTGAGAAAAATAGAATAGATATTCGTATTATCCTTTCTGTTTGTAAACTTTTAAGCAAATTACAAAAGTTTTAAAGTCTTACAGTAACACTAACTCTATAATTATATGCTTAAAGTGAGAAAACCAGTCTCCGCATAACCCAAGTGTGTTGAATTTTATAGCTAATAAGCAGTATTAAAAGAGCAATCTCTAGTGACTTAAGATCGATTTTGACAAATGTAAGTATTCTTAAACATATTGGCTATCTAAAATGTGTTTCCAACTGTACAAATAAACCAAGAAAACCAAAAAACCAGAGCAGACCATACTCCAACATGACATATATCAATCCAATTTTTAAGTTTAATACTGTAATTCAGGTATGATTTTACTCTATGAAACGACAAATTCGAGAATTTCATTTTAATAGTGTAATTCAGGTATGATTTTACTCATGAAAAGATGAACTCCAGAATTTCATATGCTTGCTTATAACAAACAAGGAAATAACAAAAAACAAGAAACAAGAAGAAGAAGAGAAGGATGCTTATGATTTCCAGCCAAAAGGAAGCATTCAGAAGCTATACGTATGCGCCATGCCCATAGTTGTATCATTCAGTCATTCACAATATGAGAGAGAGAGAGAGAGAGAGAGAGAGAGAGAGAGAGAGAGAGAACGTGCCTGACACTTCTTCTGAGAGATGAAAATGGCTGCATCAGAAGTTACACAGAAAGAGAGAGCGGAGAGAGAGAGCGCGCGTTCGGATTGATATGCAATAAGAAAAGTAGAAAGATTAGCGATCAAGCAAGATATATTTGGAATATACCAATATACCCACCTGATGTACCATCTTTAACGTTTTAATTTAGAGTTGTTGTAATTTTCTTCAGCTCCAAGGGCATTCGCAAACCACAATTATACCAATGGAATATACCTACCAGAACTAATATACTTTCATCTTAGTCTATTAGGCAAATAATCACGAATAAAACTGCGTATCACAGAAATGCCTAATGTATACACTAGACAAGAGAGTCGGAAAAGAAGTTCCATAAATGATTGACAAGTGGCATAAGGGTATAAATCAGCATTATTTGGATAAATATATCCATTCAATTTGTTAAGAATTTTTACCAATTTTTTAAAACTCAGAATTTTATATTTTTAATCCACCATTATCAACATTAAGTAATGCTAACTTTCTTTTTCCTCATTAATTTCTTACTATTCTCCATGCAAATATCAAATCAATCATGGTTTACAATTATCAACTCCCTCACTCTTAGCTCTCATTTCTAGCTTGTTCTCTCTTATTCTTCAACACAAATGTACTTCTTCTTCTTCTCTTCTTCTTCTTCTTCTTCTTCTTCTTCTTTTTCTTCTTCTTCTGTCGCTTCTTCTTTATCTTATTATTATTCTTTTTCTTCTATTCTTCTTCTACTTCTTCGAAATCTTACCCATCTTTTTTTAGCGAGACCTAACCATTCTTCTCATTCTTCTTCTTCAACGAGAGCATATTGTTACCCATTATTCTCTTATTTTTTATGCATAAAATGCTTCAAATAATGGTTTGAGTAATGATATAATAAAACTAACTATTTGAATGGAACAACTACTTGAATCATTCAAGTAGCCACTGATGTTTGGGTTGTTGATATAAGAAAAAATAACTACTTAAAGTGTTTAAGTAGTTAGAGACTAGTTCTTAACCCTTCGAATAATCAAGTGGTCTCTGATTTACTGTTGCTTTACTGTTGTGGGCTCATGGGTAGTAGACTTTTCAAATGGAGACTCAACCCCCCTCAAGAGATGGATCTGGCTTTTTCTCAGCAGTGGTTTGTTCCTCTTCATTGGTTGTCTCTTCCAATAATTTATTATCATACCGTTGAACAATTTGAGAAAAGATGATGTTGGTGTTGGTGAACGCGGCGAACACGCGACGGAAACGTGTTAAAAAATTAAATTTAATAAATCAAATCTTTTAATAAAAAAAACAAAATTTGTGCATCGCCACGATAACAAAAAAAATATTTTATTGAAAACTTTTTTCAATCAACTAGGATCCATTATATATTTATAAGTCAAATCTACAACATACAAGGTTGAGAATCATAAATCTATTGTAGTATAAATCAAGCGTCCTCGCGAAACCGATCGATTCTCCGTTCCCACGAAATCGTTCCAACGATAAGCAGACTCCAAGATTCACACTAAGATCTTCTATATCAATCCTCAACGCACTATGACGTGTGTGGGCACGTAGAATATAACGAAGATTATTTTCTGTCTCTAGATGTACTCAACACATGAGATCTATAGATTTTACTCAGAATGACTTTTGTGAGACAATCTAAAAGAACGTGATGATGATTCTTCTTGAGATTTTGATTAACTATTAATCGAAGAAAAATCACTTTTTGAGAAATTGTGGTGTTCTCTCAACTCTTAAACTAATATGATTCATGCCATTAAAATAATATATGTATATCTTTCTTGATAGTGATGTATAAGATATTTAGGGATAATTAAAATTAAAAATTAATATTTAATTTTAAATTATCCAATACAGTGGGACCCATTGTATAATGGTGTACAACTGTAGTGCCACATGACATTGCAGTGTGCCGTGAGGCAGCACAGTGCCTCACGGCACCACTGTAGTGCCACGTGTCAATCTATGATACCCAATCAGTGATTGGCATGTGACAATTACTGTAAATTAAATATTTATTTTAATTAAATAAATATCTAAATATCAGTTAATTTAAAATTAATATATATGATTATCTCTATCAACTAAATTATCTGTTATTTCACAAATAACATATTTGATTGGTCTAAATTATTATCTAATAATAATTTAATTATCTAATTTCATAAATTAAATATTATGTCTCACTAATCGATATTTAGAAAAATAATCGATAATTATTTATATATATATGATATCTGAAAATTATATTTATATATGTAAATAATTATATTTATATATGTAAATAATTATATTTATATATGTAAATAATTATATTTATATATGTAAATAATTATTAATTAATTAATCATACATAGTTATTTCATAATTATATACTTGCCCCAGAATAAAAATTTATTTGCAAGTTAGTCATTTTTTCATATCCTGAAATATTCACACCCTAGACTACGTAGTATAGAGGTGACTTAGAAACCATTGACTTATAATCCTAAGTTTCAATAAACCATATTATTAATTAAACTCTGTAATTAAATAATCTTATTTATTAATTCTATTATTACTCCACTGTAAATATGAAATTGTACTCTTAGAGATTATAGATTATATTTACAAAGTATTCGCATGTAGCTCACTAATATAATCATGTCATGTAGTCTGTCCTCAAAATATTGGTTCATAAATTAGAACTGATCAAAATTACTATTTTACCCTTCTAATTACCTATTGATCCTTAAGTACCATTAATTCACTGATGAATGACTAATTTATAATCTTATTATAAATTTGAGCTCAATAACCATTCAGTTCTAGAATTAATACTTAAGGTAACCAATATATGATCCATTAGGAAAGCTTGGATTCCAAATCTTGTAAGATTATGTTCTTAGCCATCTATATTACTGAATCTCCAAAATAAGAGTTACTAGCCTTTTTGACAAACAAATCTTAACGAGTGAATCAAAAGATCCAGTAGACATGTATAGTAGTTTATGACTGCTCAGGATTCAGATTGATCTACATATAATCATCGAATTGATGTGTATTAAATCTTTATGATAAACGACACATCGATATAGAAATCAATTCGCATCGGTCCAGTCATATATAATCTCATTATATAAAGTACTTTTACTAAGATGTCTATTCGCATCAATGATTTAGATCTAGATCATATGCATTCATAATGCTCAGTGGACCGTACTAGTAACAATTCATTAAAGATTTCATACTTTAATATGTTGCTGACAATTTTATTCATTATCTGTGTTCTTAATCCTCTCATACTAATACATGATCATAGTCTCATTAATGAATATGGAATTTTCAGATATTCCTATAAATTATTCAACAATAATTTAAAAGAACAATTATAATAACAATCATTAAATTTCATATCAAATGTCAATACACATGCTTTGGGGGCATAACCCCTAACAATCTCCCACTTGCCCTAAAGAAAATGTGGCATCTCTTTCAATCCAATGTTACGCATGTGACCTTCAAATGCCTTCGCAGGAAGTATCTTTGTAAAAGAATCAGCCAGGTCCTGTTCCGACGCTATCTTCATAATAGTCACATCCCCTCGATGCACGATCTCAGTTAGAATATGATATTTCCTCTCTATGTGCTTTCCCATTTTGTGACTCCTCGGTTCCTTGGAATTCACTACCGCCCCACCTTTGTCACAGTACATGATCAGTAGCTTGTCCATATCTTAAGCTACTTTCAGATCAATATAGAACTTTCTAGGCCATACCACTTCTTTCGCAGCTTCACAAGCCACTATATATTCAGTTTCCATAGTGAAATTTGTAATGTTGGATTGTTTAATATTTCTCTAGACTCAGCTCCTCCACCGAGGATGAATACTGATCCAGATGTCGACTTTCGACTGTCTCTATCTGATTAAAAATCAGAATCATTATATCTAGTGGGGTTCATGTCTCCACCTGAATAAACAAGCATATAGTTTCTCGTTCTCCTAAGATATTTGAGAATGTGTTTTACTGCAATCAAGTGTTCTAAACCTGGATTCGATTGATAACGACTGACAATTTCTATTGCATAATAGATGTCCAGTCTCGTACATAACATGGCATACATGAGACTTACAACTGCTGAAGCATAGGGAACCGTTTTCATGTATTCTTCCTCCTGAGGTTTCTTAGGACATTGTTCCTTGGAAAGGACAATTCTATGTCTAGTCGGTAGTGAACCTTTCTTGGAATTCTCCATAGAAAATCTCTCCAGCACCTTATCAATATAAGTGCCTAAGAAAGTGCCAAGAGCTTGTTCTTTCTATCCCTTAGGATTTGAATGCCCAGAACATAGCTCGCTTTTCCCAAATCTTTCATTTGGAATTTCTCAGCTAACCATGTCTTTACTTTTGATAGAGTTTCTATATCATTTTCAATGAGTAGAACATCATCAACATAAAGAACTAAGAAAACCATTATCTTATCTTTGATGTATTTATAAACACAAGCTTTATCAACATTTTACTCGAAGCCATAAGACTTTATAATCTCATCAAAGGTAAGATTTCAAGATCTAGATGCTTGCTTTAATCCATAAATGGATTTAAGCAACTTGCATACTTTCTGATCTTCCCCTTTTGTACGAACCCTTATGATTGCATCATATAGATGCTTTCTTCAATAGAGTCATTCAGAAAAGTTGTTTTGACGTTCATTTGTCATATCTCATAGTTCAAACTAGCGGCTATAGATAAAATGATGTAAATGGATTTTAGCATGGCCACAGGGGAGAATGTCTCTTCATAGTCGACTCCCTCCCTTTGTGTATAGCCGTTGACAACTAACCGTGCCTTGTAAGCTCTACTTTTCCATCTGCACCTTTTTTCTTCTTGAAGATCCATTTACATCCAATGAGCCTCACATCTTCAGGTGGATCTACAAATTTCCAAACGGAATTGGAATATATAGATATCATTTCCTGGTTCATGGCATCTTGTCATTTCTCATTTTCAAGATCATCCATTGCTTCTTCATAAGATAATGGATCATATTTATCAGTGTTTGACACTAGGACATGTGCCTCTAGTTCGTAGCGAATTGGTTGTCTCACAACCCTCCCACTCCGACATTGCACCGGGGTTTCCTTCACAGGAACTATGGTTTCTCTGGTTTGTCATTTATTAGTAGAAATTGAAGGTGATCTGATTTTATCAGTCGCTAATTCTTCGAGAATTACTTTGCTACGAGGTTTGTAGTTTTTCATATAGTCGTGTTCAAGGAAAGTGGCATTTCTCGATACAAACACCTTTTGATCATTGTGACTATAAAAGTACTCACCTCTAATCTCTGAAGCATAGCCTACGAATATGCATACCTCATACCTTGAGTCTAACTTTCCAGTCTTGGGTCTAAAAACGTGAGTTGTACACCTCCATATACAGAAATGACGCAAACTAGATTTGGAGCAATTCCATAACGCTAAAGGCGTCTTGCTTACATACTTAGATGGCACTACATTCAAAATGTAAGTTGCCGTGTGTAGTGAATATCTCCAAAATGTAAGTGACAGTGATGAGTAGCTTAACAACGACCTAACCATATCCAATAATGTTCAGTTTCTCCTCTCTGCAACACCATTTTACTGTGGTGTTCCAGGTGTTATGAGTTGGGATTAGATTCTGCACTCCAGCAAATAATCCTTGAATTCTAAATCCAAATATTCACCATCTCGATCAGATCAAAAGGTTTTCAATGGTTTGTCTAATTACGTTTTCGCTTCAGCTTTGAAGTCTTTAAACTTCCCAAAAGTTTCAGACGTTCTTTGCATTAGGTAAGTATAACTCATACCCACCTCTAGCTTGCACATTGATCGGTCCACAGACATTTCTATACACTAGCTCAAGTGGTTCCTTAGCTCTTTAAGTCTTTCCTATGAAAGGTCTCTTGGTCATTTTACCATCTAAACATGATTCACAAACATGAAGAGTTCCAAGTTTTAGTTCTCTCAAAGCACCATGATTTTTTACCCTATTTAGCCTATCTAGATTAATATGTCCTAACCTAATATGTCAAAGATATGTGTTATCATCATCATGAGAAGGCATATACAATCCGTTTATAACTTTAGCTGACACGAGCGCACTGCTGCCAACTCTCAAAACTACCTCGCCATCAGCCAACTCCCTTAACGAATCAAACATCTACAAAGAAGGACATACATGGTTAGTGGCTCCTGAATCAAGTATCCAGAATGACAAATTTTATTCTACTAAGCAAGCTTCAAGTATAATTACATCATATTTACCTTTTTTTTCAGCTCGGAGAGATACTTGTTACAGTTTCTCTTCCAACGACCTTGAACCCCACAATGGAAACATTTTCCCTTGGGCTTGCTGTCATTCTTGTTCTTCTTAGCTTTTGGCAATGTCTTGGATTTCTTCCCTTCCTTGTTCTTACTTTTGCTTTTACCATTGATCTTCTTCCTCTTGTTCCTTTTAACAACAGTGGAAGAAGGCTTTTGCTCAACAACATTTACCTCGCCCTCTTTGATCATTTTAAGGTTGAGTGACTCAAAAGTTTACAGTTCATTCAACAATTGAGTCATGTTGAATTGCAACTTGTTCATAGCATAGTTTATCATGAATGCAGAAAAAACTGGTGTGAGCGACTCAAGTATAATGCTAACATGAGTACGCTCATCAATGGTCGCCCCACGTACTTCTGCCACGTGCATTACATTGATCATGTTCAAAATATGTTCTCGCATAGAAGTACCATTTCTCATCTTATTTTTCATATAGCTCCTAGTGGCTTCATGATGACTTTGATCAGACTGCTGCCCAAACATCATATGTACAGATTCCATAATCGCATAGGAAATTTTCATGCTTTCATGCTTGGTTCTCAGAACATCATTCATGCTCACATACATGTAGCACTTCACCTTGTTGTTTGATATGATCCAAACATCATTTTAATCCCTAACATTCATAGTGGCATTAATAACGGGCTTCTCAAGACATTCCTCGGTAAGAATAAAGTTATGATTCTCACGAATTAGCATGAAGTTCATATTTGATTTTCAACGTATGAAATTATCACCATTCAATTTTTCAAGCACGAGTAAAGGAGTAACAGAGGTTGCCCATGATAGACGTAATAATGATAAAAGAAATTTAAAACATACAAGATTAAATATAATTGATAAATATCTAGAGTTCAAAAAGTAAACGTGATGCATGCATGTAATATAATAAACACATAAATTTAACATTTACTAATCACGATAAAACAACCAAACGATTAATGTGCTGCCTTAGGGTCAATCAGATTAGCCTTAGACTGTCTATGAAACATTCTCATCCTTATTAATCAAAACTTAAAATATCTCATATTTTCTCTTTTAACAATAATGTATCGCTTGTCAACTCACAATTATCCACATGAAAGCTTAATTGTGACTTTGTGAGTGTAACTCATCATTTCAAGTTCCATGACTTCATTTAGAATATGCGCCTTAGGGTCGGTCACAACTAAGCTATATCATTTTCTCCTATCTTCTTAAGAAGTCCAACCTTAGTATTTGTACAACTCGAAACCTTCTTTATGGGGATGAAAACAAAGCCAACTCGAGGCCTTTACTACACCTCACAATGTTGTAGTAATGATGGAGACCATAGATTACATTGACATGTCAACTTTCTCTCACTCGCTATTTTAGGATTATGTGTTTCCATTTTAACTAATTAATTAATTCCAAATTAATCATTCGTTAAAATAATAAAACTATGAATATTTAATAATTAGTTATGCCAATCTCATTAGCCTAAGTTCATTTAACCATCTAAAGCGCCTAAGTTATAATTAGGTGAACTTAGATTAACAAATTAGTTATATTCATCAAACTTTAATAAAACTATTTTACGAAAGTCGGTTATCCTAAATGTTTTTGTAACCCTTAGTGTGGTTCAAATTTTAACTAATCAAAACCTAGCAGTTTACATGCAATTGATTTCATAAAATAATACATCTAAATATATTAGGACAATCTTAATAAATCTTGTTTATACTGATGAGATGCATGGTCAAATGAAATTGTGTGAGATTTTCATGTATGACAGGTGATCAACTAATGCATGAACATGTTATCAAACATAATAATTAAATAATTATTTATCAATTAAATAAAAATAATAATGGACCGAGTGACTATTAGATATTTCTAAATTACAACCCTTGAAAGAAAAAAAATTAAAAAGTGGACTTCAAGAATACATATTTCTCAAATATTGTCTTCCCCTCTTGATATCAATCTTCATAATCTTTAAGCTTTGAATACTATTCTATTTAATTAAGAAAGACAAGTTTTCTTAAATAAAATTAATTTCTATAATTATCTCTTTAAAATAGTTGACTTTAACTTAGTCAAAGAAACACTTTATTTAATTTGGTCAAACTTGGGTCAAACCTAATCAACCTATTAATTTTTAATTTTTATAAAATTAAAAATTAAAAATTAATTTTAAAATTACATTAATTTCAAAATTTTAAAAAATAATCGATAGATTGAGGGTTATCATCAAACCCTATAGTCATATGATTGGTTGGTATCCGAGTTTGTATGAAACTTTCCCAAATGTGACAACAGTTGCCACCGACCACCATCACTGTCGTCCACCACAAGCCGCTAGCCGCCACCGCCATCGCCGATTTTCCAGCGACGTCACCGGAACAATAAATTTCGACGACATTGCCAGAAATATAGGATCGGCGGTGCCAGCACTAGAAATCCAATTTCCGGTGCCGGCGCCGGAATTCTAAAAGAATTCCTATTTCTTTTCATTTTCCTCCGTCGTTCGTCTCGTGCATTGTTTTTCTTTTCGCGATCGGTATAATCACAATAAATATTCAAAATAAAATTACAAAAAATCCTGCGCACCAAAACGGCTAATACAAGATCTAAGAAAAAATTAAAAAAGATCAAAACCTAACCCAATAATAATCATACAATTAACGATCTATTATTTTCCATGCATTCAAAAAATATAACTATTCATTCATTCATACATATCTCATATTATATGAATAATGCAAAAAAATCCACACGACATTTGACATATAAATATATAAAGACCATTCTGATACTACTTGTTGGTGAACGTGGCGCAAGCGCAACGAAAGCGTGTTAGAAAAACTAAATTTAATAAATCAAATCTTTAATAAAAATAAAATTGTGCATCGCCACGATAACAAAAAAAACTTTTTATTAAAAACTATTTTTAATCAGTGTGGATCCATTATATATTTATAAGTTAAATCTACAACATACAAGGTTAAGAATCATATACCTCTTGTAGACTAAATCAAGCGTCCTCGTGATACCGATAGATTCTCCGTTCCCCCAAAATTGTTTTAACGATTAGCAGACTCGAGATCCACACCAAGATCTCCAAGTCAATCATCAACGCACTAGGATGTGTGTGGGCACACAGAATATAACGAAGATTCTTTTGTCTCTAAATGTACTAAACACATGAGATCTAGAGATTTTACTGAGAATGACTTTTGTGAGACAATGCTCTAAAAGAACGTGATGGTGATTCTTTTAGAGATTTTGATTAACTCTTAATCGTAGAAAAATCACTTTTTGAGAAATTGTTTTCTTCTCTTAACTCTTGATTGATGAACTGATTCTCTTGAACTGATCTGATTCATGCAATCAGAATAATATCTGTATATATTTCTTGATAATTGCGTATAAGATATTTAGGGATAATTAAAATTAAAAATTAATATCTAATTTCAAATTACGTAATATAGTGAGGTCGACTGTATAAATGGTGCATAACTGTGGTGCCACATGGCACTGCAATGTGCTGTGAGGCAGCATAGTGTCATGCAGTGTTGCACCCCTACTATAGTAGTGTCACTTGGCACTACAGTAGTCCATGTCAATCTCTGATATCCAATCAGTGATTGACATGTGGTAATTACAGTAAATTAAATATTTATTTTAATCAGATAAATATCTAATTGTTTCTTGATCTTTAAGTACCATTAATTCACTAGGCTAATTTATAATCTTATTATAAATTTGAGCTCTATAACCATTCAGTTTCAGAATTAACACTTAAGGGAACCAATATACGATCCGTTAGGAAAGCTTGGATTCCAAATCTTGAAAGATCATGTTCCCAACCATCCATATTACTGAATCTCTAAAACAAAAGTCACTAGTCTGTTTTACAAACAGACTTTAACGAGTGAATCAAAAGATCCAGTAGACATGTATAGGAGTTCATGACTACTCAGGATTTAGACTGATCTACATATGATCATCGAATTGATGTGTATTAAATCTTTATGATAAACGACACGTTGATAAAGATATTAATTCACATCGGTCCATCATATATAATATCATTATATAAAGTACATTCACTAAGATGTCTATCCACATCAATGATCCGAATCTATATCATATGTATTCATATGCTTATTGAACCGTACTAGCAATCATTCATTAAAAATTCTATACTTTAATGTGTTGCTGATAATTTTATTCATTATCTATGATCTTAATCCTCTCGTGCTAATACAAGATCATAGTCTCATTAATGAATATAGAATTTTCAGATTTTTATATAAATTATTCAACGATAATTTAAAAGAATAGTTATAAGAATAATGTAATCCTCATTAAATTTCATATCAAATGTCAATACACATGTTTTGAGGGTATAACCCCTAACAGTTGGATGTGTTATCATCAGTATCATTGGACTTCCCCAATGGAGTTTTTTTCCAATGAAGAAACCATGAATTTAATTTCCCGCCTTAGTATCATTCGAATTTTCCCCTCACTACCATTGAACGTTTTTTATGTCCAACATTCATCTTGTCAAAATTGTTATGACCATCCTTAACAGATTGGTTAAAAGAATGTACATAAAAATCTTGCCCAATTGGGGATCTCGCTTGCAGATCAATAAGGACTTGTAGTTGACCTATAAGGCTTCTTAATTACTGCTTAATATCAGTAGCTTTTTTTCAGCATTGTTGATAAATTCCTTAAGATCAGAAGTCATGAGCTCCAGCTTCTTTTTGGTCTAATGCATGAGAGCATGAACATCATCTTCCTCAATATCAGCAACAATCCCAAAAGCAGTATACTCTAAAAGTGGAACTTATTCTGCCACAGGTTCACTTTCAAGCAAAGGACAACTCCACCTCTTCCTCAGCAACAACCCCAACTTTAGGAACTTCTGCGAAATTCTTCCAGAATGGTTATTGCTCTTCTTGGTCAATTGGGTTCAGAGTCAAAAGAATCTTCAACTATAAATTAACACAAAAACATGTCATTATCTATTGAACGATATATATAATGTAAGTTTGATTATTTATTTGTACATAAAATAACACTTAAGTCCCTGAAGTAGTCACTTGTTCTGATTTTCAGAAATAAATGACTATTTGAAGGGTTTAATTAATCAGATACTGCTACTTGAACCCCTCAAGTAGTCAACAAATGACTACTTGACGAGTTCAAGTAGTCAAATACAACTACTTGAACCCTTCAAGGAGTTACTTATTTTGACTTCCAGAATCAAAATCATTACTTGAACCCTTCAAGTAGTTCTTGTTTTGACTTCCAGAATCAAAATCACTACTTGAAGGGTTCCAGTAGTCAGATACAACTACTTGAACCCTTTCAAGTTGTTATTCGTTTTGACTTTCAGAATCAAAATCACAACTTGAAGGATTCAAATAGTCAGATACAACTACTTGAACCCTTCAAGTAGTAACTTGATTTCACTTCCAGAATCAAAATCATTACTTTAAGTAGTCAAATACCACTACTTGACTTACCACTACAAAAATGATAAAACAAAAAAATCAAGTGTTTTTACTATTTTACGAGCGAAAATATATTTGTGCACTTGTTCATACGAAACAATGGTGCTAGTCGTCTAGTTAAGTAATCTTGGAAAATGATTAGCAACTTTTATCGCATACAAGCTTCAAATTGTGGGGATGACCTCGTATGCCCAAACATGTATAAATCAATAATAATTATTTTCCACTAATTGGAAGCATAAAAAAAGAAGAGGGGAATGAAAATACATGAAAAGCATATGGGAAACCCCCCAAAGCATACGTTGTTGGAGGTTATGCCCTCAAAACATGTATATTGACATTATAATATGAAATTTAATGGAATTACACTTTTTTTTTCTTATAATTGTCTTTTTGAATTATTGTTGAATAATTTATATAAATAACTTAAAATTTCATAATCATTAATGAGGCCATGATCTTGTATTAGTATAAGAGAATTAAGATCATAGATAATGCATAAATTATTAGCAACATATTAAAGTATGGAATCTTTAATGAATGATTGCTAGTACGATCACTAAGTATTATGAATATGTGTGATCTAGATCCGAATCATTGATGTGGATAGATATCTTGGTGAAGATACTTTATACAATAAGATTATATATGACATGATTGATGTAAATTAATATCTTTATTAACTTTCCGTTTATCATAAAAATTTAATACACATCAATCTGATGATCATATGTAGACCAGTCTGAATCCTAAGTAATCATGAACTCCTATGCATGTCTACTGGATCTTTTGATTCACTCGTTAAGGTTTGTTTGTAAAACAGACTAGTGACTTTTGTTTTGGAGATCAGTGATATGGATGACTGCAAATATGTTTTTACAAGATTTGGAATTCAAACTTTTCTAACAGATTGTATATTGATTCCCTTAAGTGTTAATTCTTGAACTAAATGGTTATTTAGTTTAAATTTATAATATGATTATAAACTAGCCATTCATTAGTGAATTAATGATACTTAAGGATCAAGAGATAATTAGAAATGCACAACGGTAATTTTGACCAGCTCTAATTTATGAACTAATAATTAGAAGACAGAAACACATGAAATAGTTATATCAATGGACTACAAGAGAATACTCTTGTAGCTTAGGAATATAGGAAGTAACAAATAAGATTATTTAATTAAAGAGTTTAATTAATAATATGGTTTATTGGAGCTTAGGAATATAAGTCTATGGTCTCCAAGTCACTTCTGTAATACGCAGTCTTGGGTGTGAATATTTCAGGACATGAGAAAATGACTGACTTACAAAAAAAATTTCACTCTGGGGCAAGTACATAATTATGAGATAATTATGTGTGATTAATTAACAAAATTATTTGTATGTGTGTATATATATAAAAATAATTTTTGATTATTTTTTTAATTATCGATAAGTGTGATAGAATATCTATTTTGTGAAATTAGATAATTAAATTATTATTAGATAATAATTTGAATCAACTAAATCTATTATTTATGAAATAATAGATAAGTTAGTTGATATGGATAATCATATATGTTAATTTTGAATTAACTGATTTTTAGATATTTATCTGATTAAAATAAATATTTAATTCACAGTAATTGCCACGTGTCAATCACTGATTGAGTATCAGAGATTGACATGGACTATTGTAGTGCCATGCGGCACTGCAGTAATGGGGATGCACCACTGTAGTGACGTGAGACACTGTAGTGACGTGAGGCACTGTACTACCTCACGACACATTACAATGTCGTGTGGCACTGAATTTGTGCATAGCTGCAGTGGGACCCACTACAATTGACAGTTTCACAATTAGATATTATTTTAGTTTATCCCTAAAAATCTGATGCGCTATTATCTAGAAAATATACAGATATTCTAATGGCTTCACTTGATGAAAAAGGTGATCAGTTCATCAAAAGAATCGAATTGAAAACACAGTTGGTGTTAGCGTGATTTTTCTCTGTGACTAATAGTTAATCAAAACTCTGAAAGGATAATCATCGCGTTCTTTTAAAGAATCGTTTCACGAAAGTCCTTCTCAGTAAATCTCTAGATCTCATGTGTTGAGTACATCTAGAGACAAAAGTGTGTCTTGTAATATTCTAGTGCGTTAAAGATTGACTTGAAAGATCTTGATATGGATAACGGAGTCTACCAATCATCGGAACGGTTTTGTGGGACGGAGGATCGATCTGTTTTACAAGGAAGCTTGATATAGACTATAAGATGTACATGATTCCTAACCTTATATGTTGTAGATTTAATGTATAAATATATAATGAATCCTAACTAGTTGAAAAAGAGTTTTCAATAAAAAAGTTTTCAATAAAAAAGTTTTCAATAAAAAAGTTTTGTATTTGGTTATCGTGGCGTTGTGCAAGTTTTATTTTATTAAAAGATTCGATCTTTATTAAAAGTTTAATTTTTAAATGGCCTTGAGCCACACGTTTCCGCCGAGACAATCAACAATGACTACTTGAAGGGTTCAAATAGTCATATACAACTACTTGAATGCTTCAAGAAGTGACTTGTTCTGATCTCCAGAAATAAATCACTACTAGAAAAGTTCAAGTAGTCAGATACAACTACTTGAACCCTTCAAATAATGACTTATTATCAATTCCAGAGTCAAAATCACTACTTAAAAGGTTCAAGTAGTCAAATACACTACTTGAACCCTTTAAGAAATGACTTGTTTTTACTTTCAGAGTCAAAATCACTACTCGAATGGTTTACGTAGTCAGATACACTACTTGAACCCTTCAAGTAGTGACTTGTTTTGACTTTCAGAATCAAAATCATTACTTGAAGGGTCCAAGTTATTAGATATTCCAATCAATTTGACTACTTGAAGGGTTTAAGTAGTCCTAAACATCTACTTGAACCCTTCAAGTAGCCAATATATTCAAATGGTTATCACAAGCATCTAACAAACATCAAGAAATCCAGACATACAGAAGGTTATAATCATCAAGAGAGACAATCTAACCCTAAAAAATTTTCTCCTAACCCTAGAACAGAAAAAGTCCTGATTTTTAAAACCCTAGATAGTTTTTCTCAAACTTCCAGTAAGAAGAACAAAAGAGTGAGTAACAAACTCTAAATCCTTTTCTGCGTCTAAAAAATAAAAAGAGAAGAATGGGTACCTTGAGTTTATTGGTTGGTTGGTATTATGTCTGGGTATCGTGCCAGAATCCTCTAGAAACTGAAGAATAAGAAGAATCCTCGATTTTTCACGGAGAAGAGATAGCACAAATGAGAATGGAGACGGAGAGGAAAAAGGTAACAAATGAGCGCAAACCCAAGGAAGAGACGCGAAGAAGGAATGTGAGAAAGCAAGTAACCGTCTAATGTTACTTGATGTATAACTGACTTGGGCAGTGTGTGAACAATGAGTTTTGTTTGATTAGTGGGTCAGTGGTATAAAATTATGAGTTTTAGAAAATGGGTGTAAAAATCCTAACAAAAATGGAAAGAGTATATTTATCCAAATAACCCTATAAATTACTCCTTTATCCATAAAAAAGAACACGTGAAAGTTAAGTGTGGCCATGGTTAGGGGTGCTAACGTTTAAACGTTAAGAGACATTGATGAAAGAAATTGAAGGTTAGTGACCAACTTGGTACTTGCGCAAAAATGTTGGGCATAATGACCTCAAAGCATGTGTTTAGATATTTTTAAAATGAAATTAATGAAATTATATTTTTTATAATTGTTCTTTTGAATTATTGTTGAATAATTTATATAGATATCTGAAAATTTTATTTTCATTAATAAGATTATGATATTTTATAAGTACAAGAGGATTAAGATCATAGATAATGAATAAAATAGTCCGCAGCATATTAAAGTATGGGATATTTAATGAATGGTTGCTAGAACGGTTCACTAAGTATTTTGAATGCATGTGATTTAGATTTGTATCACTGATGTAGATAGACATTTTAGTGAAAGTACTTTATATAATTATATTATATAGGACATGACCGTTGTAGATTAATATTTTTATTAACTTACCGTTTATCATAAAGATTTAATACACATAAATCTGATGATCATATGTAGATCAGTCTAAATCCTGAGTAGTCATGAGCTCATATACATGTCTACATGATATTTTGATTCACTCGTTAAGGTTTGTTTGTAAAATAGATTAGTGACTTGTTTTGAAAATTTAGTGATATGGATGACTGAGAACATGATCTTACAAGATTTTTTAAAATCCAGGCTTTCCTAATGGATCGTATATTGGTTCGCTTAAGTTTTAATTCTAAAACCGAAAGGTTATTGAGCTCAAGTTCATAATACGATTATAAATTTATCATTTAATAGTGAATTAACGGTACTTAAGAATCAAGAGGTAAATAGAAGGGTAAAATGATAATTTTGACCATCTCTAATTTACAAACCAATAATTGGAAGATAAAATTATATGAAGTGATTATATCAATGGACCACACGAGATTACTCTGTAAATATATATTGTAATTACTAAGAGTGCTTATTTATAGTGGAATAATAATAGAATTAATAAACGAGATTATTTAACTAACATTTTTTTATTAATAAACTATTTTATTAGAGCTTAAAATTATGGGTCCATGTAGTGGTGTTCAATGATCGGTCTGGTCGGACTTTAAGAGGAAAACAAGACCAGACGAAATGGACCATAAATCTGAAGAAAAATTTGTACCGACCAGACCGAGAATCAACGGTCGGTTCGGACGGAGTTAACGGACTAAATATCTGTTTTACAATAAATATATTATTTAACAATTAAAGACAAATTTTGGTTAGAAGTTCCCCATATCTAAATTTTAAAGTACTAATATCCAACATTTAAAAATATCCAAAGTTCAAAGTACTAATATCTAACATTCAAACATATTCAAACTACAAAATATAAATAATAATATCCAACATTCAAATATAAAAAAAAAAAGTAAATCAGAAACAGAACAAAACATAGAAGCTCATCCATCTCCAGTCTTCAATCACATCATGTAATGGTAACGACAACCTCCTCTTGTATCTTGATATATTCTATTCACATGAAGACAATGAGTTCAGAAACATGAAGATAATGAGTTCAAAAGCATGTGAAAAATATAAATAAAAATATATAAATGAGTTACCTTGATCTATTTCCATAATCTCCTTGAGTTCCAGTAGACATCTCCTTGTGATGTAGCTGTCACTGGTGTTGAAAATTTTGAAGATTTCTTACTGCAGAACCATAGGTCACCATAAGTATTAAGTTTGCAAGTTTAGGAAAATGAAAGGAAATTATAATATTAAAAATTTCAATGTCATCGATTTAGATTCTTTCCCTTTTTAATTTTTGAAGGTTTGACCACAATTACAATGTCATCAGTTTGGTTTCTTTCCCTGTTCAATTTTTTCTACAAATAAATAAGTGAAAAATAAGCAACCATTTTTGACAATGATGAGCATAATATGGTGGACAAAGAAATACAACATACATGAGTAGTTACTGGACAGTTTTGAAATATCGATTCTACTTTAAATTTAAAGTTAATTTAGCATTAAGCATTGCTAGTACACAATTATGATTTCAGTAGAAGGATGTCTAACAAACTAAATGAACTTACAGGCGCAAACCTGTATTCATAACTTCTGCTTGACATATATAAATGAAATATATATACATTAACACCAATGACCCAATAGAATATGCAAACATCATTAAAAGACAATCAATAATAATATGCAAACATCATTAAAGTCAACTTTATTTCTGCTCTGAGATCTAGCCTGCAATTCTGTAAAGACTTGAGATTTTGAAAAAGAACAGAGCAACAGAATCACCGAATTTCACATTTAAGAGATTTAATTTTATAAATCTGATGCAGACAACAACAAAATACATCCTCACAGTAGAGTTGAAAAAATAACAAAGCAACATAAATAATCACACTATAGTTGGAATCCTCGATCTTACCTGGACGAAGAAGGAGGCGTCAGGCGTCGTGAGAGGGGGATGAAGAGGAGGCGTCTTGAATCGTGAGCTTAGAGAGAGGGAGAGGGTCTGAGCTGAGGGAGAGGGAGAGGCGAGATGAGACATCGTGACTCATGAGCTAAGGGAGAGGGATATGGTCTGAGTTGAGGAAGAGAGAGAGAGGCGAGATGAGGCGTCATGACTCGTGAGCTGATGGAGAGGGAGAGGGTCAGAGCTGAGGGAAAGGGAGAGGTGAGAGGAGGCATCGTGACTCGTGAGCTGAGGGAGAGGAGAGGGTCCGAGCTGATAGAGAGGGAGAGATGAGAGGAGACTCGTGACTCGTGAGCTGAGGGAGAGGGAGAGGCGAGAGGAGGCGTCGTGACTCATGAGATGAGGGAGAGGGAGAGGGTCTGATCTGCGGGAGAGGGAAGGCTCGTGAGCGTGAGCTGAGGGAAAGGGAGAGGGTCTGAGCTAAGGGAGGCTGGAGAGGGAGAGGGTCTGAGATGAGAGAGGCTAGAGAGGGAGAGGGAGAGGGTCTGAGCTGACGGAGGTTGGAGAGGGAGAGTCGAGACTCGAGAGGACTGGAGGCGAGATGCGAGAGGGAGAGAAGAGAACTAACCTAAAATCCTAATATATAACATACGGTCGGTCCAGTCATATCGGTCCAGATTTTAGAAAAATTATGGACCGGTTTGAACTTTCGGTCCTCTCTAAAAGGAGGACTGAACCGACCATTAACAAGAAAAAACCGTCCAGACCGATCAATGTTGGTTCGGACCAGTTGAGACTAAACGGTCTTGACGGTTTTTGAATTAAATTTATGTGGCAAGTATATAATTATGTGATATAAATTAATTAAGAATGAATTAATAATATTATTTATTGTAATTTTCAAAAATTATAAATAAATAATAATATCGATTAATTTAATGTTAATCGATTAGTGAGATGAAATATTTGATTTATAAAATTAAATAATATTAAATAATTATTAGAGAATGATTTGATTTGGTTTATCCAATCTGTTAATTAACAGATAAGATAATTGATTAGAAGATCATATAAGTTAATTTTGAATTAACTGATATCTATATATTTATTTGATTAATATAAATAATAAATTATTATTAATTACCAGGTGTCATATAGATAATGATTTGATATCTATATATTTATTTGAATCAGAGAATGACGTGAGTTACTGTAGTGCCACATGGTACTACAGTAACACGCAACACACTGTAGTGTCACACGACACTACATTGGTGCCGTGAATCAGTAGGGCCGTGAGGTATTGTTGATCCACATGGCACACTGCAGTGCCATGTGGCACTACAGTGTTGCACCAATTGTCATGAGCACTGTAATGGTGCATTAAATAAATAATTTATTATTAACATTTAAAATTGAAGGAGCCTTTAACCTAGAATATACATATTGATAATGTTCTATTGGCCTCCGAGAACAATCACAAGCTATCCTAAGCTAAGTGAACAATCTGATCGATTAATTGTTAATCGAAACTCTGTGAGTTCTATTATTCTCTCTTAGAGTTCTGTCGCAAATAATTCTTCTCCAAAATCTCTGGATCTCGTTGTTGAGTACAACTAGAGACATAAAATTATCTTTGTTATATTTTATGTATCCATACATGACCTAGTGTGTTTGAGGATTGACTCGGAAGAACTTGGTGTGGATCTTGCTGTCCGTCGTTCATCAAATCTCATGTTAGTTGTTGGCAAGGATGCTTGAGACTACAAGAGGTATTATTCATAACTTTGTATGTATTTAGATTTAATGTATAAATATATAATGGATCCGATCTGAATAAGTGTATTCAATTAAAAAGTATTCATCTTTAAGATCTGCGACAATGCGATTGTTTATTGTTTTGTAAATAAATTCAAATTTTGAA
The DNA here is from genome assembly GCA_003255025.1 of Datisca glomerata. NCBI lineage: Eukaryota > Viridiplantae > Streptophyta > Magnoliopsida > Cucurbitales > Datiscaceae > Datisca > Datisca glomerata. Next base: position 2,555,367 of record QANY01009313.1, on the reverse strand, counting down.
AAACCGCCTCGCCTTCCACTGCGCGACACCGTGAATTTCTACAAAAAGGTCTTGGGGTCTGGAATAATTATCTATTTTTCTTCTGAGTGATTTTGAATGATTAAATTTACAGGTTTTTGTCTTACTGTTAGGGGTGATATTGATTCAGAGTTTGATTTTAATTTTTTTTCTTTTATTGTTTGGTGGCTGCAACTAGAGAAATTATAGAGATTGGCGTTCCAAATGTAACCGCTAGTTGTGTCCATTGGATTAAAAATAAACGGTTAAGATATGTTCTAATTTAAAAAAATAAAAATAGGTTTGCTTTTTCAATTTTCATTTTAACAAATTTGAGCCATTCATATTTGAAACAACGGACCATAACTGAATAATGTGGGTAGCAGGTCACATTTTAGCCACCTGGCACAATAACTACTCCTGCAGCTGCAAGTAAGCCTATTGATTTAAGGTCTGAAAGATTTTTAATGGAGTAGTTTAATTGTTGGAGAATGTATTAACTTTGTTTGGTTAGTTTAAACCATTTGAAGAATATGTTAAATTTTGAAGAATGAATTAATTTCTCGGAGAAATTAGTTTCATGTTTCACTACTGTATTAAGGTTTTCATTTCTAGGAGTTTTTGAATGATAGAATCGAATATAACCGAGCGAACCTGAATCAATTATTTCAGTTTGACTCAGTCCAGTTATGATGTCTCAATTGGTTCGGTTTGTTTTGAGGTTATAGTGAACTGATCATTTTGATTCGATTATAAAATTAATATGCTAACCGATTATAGCGAATTGTGCACACTCTTGTCACGCAGCGACATTAGAGGCAGATGTTCAATCTAGTTCGTTCAATCAGATCTAAACGGGTCAGATCCATTAAAAAAAGGTAAAAGAAGAAAGATTAAATTTAAAAATTAATATTCTAATACAAAAGTAGTTGGGTCAGATCCTGGGCCAACTACTTTCTCTATCGTTGCTAAGCAACGACAATAAACCATTTCTTGTTGTATTCCTATCCCAGAGGCTTATTTTATTGCATCGAAGCTTTGGTGAATTGGGTTTTCAGATTTTGTTTAGTATTTTTTGCTAAACTAGACCCCTAGAGTAATCATTTTGTAGAATTAGACTCCTTCGTTAATTTTTGCTTGATCTGACCTCAGATCCACTTTTCACTCAAAATGAATTTATGAAGTAATATGTTTACCCTTCACCTTATCTAAATATCTGCCCCACTCTCTCTTTCTTTTTTTCTCTATCTTTTTGCCCCCCCCCCCCAAAAAAAATGGATTTTGCCCATTTTTACATATCTGAACCAGAAAATGAAGAAGACGATCTCTGCATTCTTCCCAAAGAAGATGAAGAAAACGATCAAATCTCTGCAACCCACCTCATTTCTCCTTATTCATTTTTCAATTTTCCACTTCTTCTTCGTTTTCTTCTTCGTATTCTTCATGCAACAACAAATGATTGTTAGCTCTTCTTTCTGGAACATCTATAAATTTTGTTTTCTTCTTCATGCAATTAAAAAATGATTGTTAGTTGAATTCTCATGGATTTTTCTTGTGCATGAGTTTTCTAGGAATATTTATTTATTTTCTTCTTTCTAGAACGTTGTTTGAAGTTCATTTATTGTACACGATCACTACAAGATGATAGTGTAGTGTAAACAAGGTATACACGAGTACTACGACGAGTCTCATATAGTCATCATATAGCCTACACGATGTGTACACGGACCTTGTGTACACATAATGTACACCATGTACTCTTCTGATTTTAATACAATAATATTTAACAAAACCCATCTTCATTTTTTTATTTCTTCATACTTCATTTGCTTTATGATTTTACAACTTTCTCATTTGTTGAAAAATCCATCTTCATGCTTCATTTGTTAATTTTGTACCACACGATGTGGGTACACGAGCGTCGTGTAGCCATCGTGTAGTCTATACGATGGGTACACGATGTAGTGTACCCCCATCGTGTAGATTACACGATGGCTACACGACTTTCATGTACCCAAATTTATGAACAAAATAACTTTTAGGCCTCCAAAGTGCTTAAAACAATGTTTTTGGGCATGAAACTGGGTCGTGATGGGTAATTCCCATTGCACATGTAGATCTCTGAATAAGCTTCAATTTGATATCTTACGAGTCACGTGGTTCAACCCGAGTCAAAAGTTAGGCCCTCCGAAAATTTATCGGTCTAGAAACATAAAATTTTTTTAATGAATTTTTCAAATACTTAAGACTATATTTTATTCTTCAATGTCAAAAGTATTCTTAACTGAAGATATCCGTGTACCTATCGTGTAGTCTACACGATATCAGTGTACTCATCGCGTAGTCTACACGATACCAGTGTACCCATTGCGTAGTTTACATGAGAGAAGAAGAGAAGTATAACAATGCATTGGGAAATAAAATCAGCATCCGACTACCTGCCGCAACTGGAAAATCTGAATTAAATTATAAAAAAATTGAAATAACTTTTCCTCTATTTGCATGCTTGAAACTACTAACTTCCTCTGCCATAAAATCACATGTTATGAATACGAGAAATTATCGATCAAAAAAAGAAAACCACGTGAATGACACTCCAAAAATGAAACGTCGAAGGATTAAAAATAGTGAAACGTCGAAGAAAAACTAGAAGAAGGAATTGCTGTCTAAAAATGGGCAAAAACTCATTTGCAGATCTGGTTTGTGGCTATAAAAATGGGAAAAATCCATTTTCAGATCTGGGTCAGATTTGGTTTGTTGCAAGATCTAGTTCAGAGATTTGATCGTCTTCTTCAATTGCAGAGTCGGTCGTCTTCTTTGGTAAGAACGTAGATGTCGTCTTCTTCGGTTCATTCATATCTTCTTCGGGCAAAAACCATTACAGAGATAGAGAGCAAAAACACAGAGAAAGAGAGAAAGAGAGAGTGAGGTAGATATTTGGATAAGGTGAAAAATAAACATGCAACTTCACAAATATATTTTGAGGAGAAAGTGAGCCAGAGGTTAGGGTAAACAAAAATTAGAAAATAAGTCTAATTCTACAAAATGATCAGTATAGGGTCTAGTTTAGCAAAAATAACCTTTTTGTTAATGAGTTTTGACGAAACTATCTGATTCCAGAAATTGCTTGTGAAGAAGAATAAAGCCTACACCAGGTGAACCGACGGACCGAACTGTTTACACCTCATGAAGTAAGAAGAGACTGAGGAAGCTATCAGGAAGTGAGAGAGAGAAAGAGCCCAGAAAGAGGAGAAGATACAGAGCAAAGAGGAGAAGATACAGAGCCCTCAGTGATTTCAACTCTCTTCAGGAAAACTGAGGCGAATAGGTAAGGATTCGCCTCTTTTTGGGCTTATGCTTGCTTTTGATACCGATGGCAAAAACTTCTTTGAGTTCAATTGCAGCTATTTAGGAGGATGATGATGATGATTATGTGGCTATATCTTCTTCCTTAAAACTTGTCTATTTTGTTTTGATACTTATAAATGCTTTAGGCTTCCGAAGAAGCTGAAGTAAGCAACATGGGGACGCCGCAGCAAACTGGACCTCCCCAAATGGTTAAGTTGAATAAGGCATTCAAATTGGTAATGTATTTTTCTTGTATTCTTAATGTTTCTTGTTTGACCACTAATTCGTTATTGTGCTTGTCAGTCTCCAATTTTAGCCTTAGTTGAACAGAAAGAGAGATACTAAATATATGAAAAATCTGAAGGCACGCCAAGACTTTGCAGGGCCTTGTAGTTATGATCTGAGTTCATTTCAAATGAAACAGGAGTATCCCATATAAGACCTTTAACTAAATTCAAAGCTTTGATTAAGGATGACTTAAAAATCAAAGCTCCTTTCTAAAGAATGCACACCATATGAGACCCTTTTATACCTCAACTTGCGTGGTGATAAAGTTGCATGTTTGTCGTCGTTGTTGTGAGTTAAGAATTGGATATTGTTTCTTATTCAAATCCTGTTACTTATAAAAAAGTGTTAGGAATCGGATATTACGATTGTTAAAATTATTAGAGCTTTATTATAGTAAGTTCTATTGAGTTCATTTTATGTTAATATGCAGGCTGAACAATGGGTGAATAATATGACAGTGATCGCGGAAGAAAAACCAACTGAAGAAGCAGAGGGTCGACCTTCTAGGTCAGTAGGATATGACAGTGACCGAATCTGTTTTAGCGATTTGTTAATATAATAACTATGGAGTGTTGGGCATTTTCTCTAGGCTTGGATTAGGAGCTAAAGTATCACGCCAACCCAGGAATGGGCCCTCAAATGACCCCCTTGACAGGAAACTACTGACCAAGTTGGATGCTGGAAAAAGAAAAGTTGCTAGAAACACACAGGATTCTTCCCATATATGTGACGATGATGATGGCAACGAGGATCTAGAAAGCAGAACTGCTGTGTTTGATAAGAAAATAACAGTAGCTCCAGTTGCTGTGTCTCCCCACGCAAAGAAACGAAAAAAGTAATTACCATTTATTTTTGTAGTTTTGGATGTCAATGTCCCTTAGACAGCAAATGATGAATATACTAATCTGTAACTATTGTGTTTAAAATGAAAATACGAGGATTGATGAGTTGCCTCTATATTGTTTCTACCTAGTGCTGCTTGCTTATCAATGACGTTAAACAAACTCGGTCATCTTAATGAGTCTCTTGTCCCTTGCTCCTGAAGAAAACCAGTTATAAAATCTGGCACACTAACTGATATGATAATTAAATGTCAGCCTGACCTTGTTCTTCGCCTTACGAAGAACCTCACAAGCCGATGCTCAAGCTTTAAAAATGAATCTAAGAGTTCTTGTGCCCAAAATATTGCCATTAAAAGAGCTACTTAGGTACCTCATAGTGTCACATAACAAAGGCAAAGGCAAAAGCACTTCACTTAAAACAGTGGCAAATGGGTTGAATCTAAAAGCAGCAGTAAGCACTTTTATATACACCTAGGTGGAAGAGCAGTGATTAATTGATGGGGTTGGCAAAAGCTTAGGCCGTAGTGCTTATGATCTTGAGCCAGCCAGAATGGCACTTCATCGTTTTGGTAACACGTCAGCTGCTGGGTTTTGGTATGTTTTGGGTTACATGGAAGCTAAGAAGAGGCTTAACAGAGGTGATAGGGTGATTATAATTAGCTTTGGAGCTGGTTTTAAGTGTATTAATAATTGTGCTTGGGAGGTGATGAGAGATTTAGAAGATGTAAATGTGCGGAAGGATTGCATAGATCAATGCCCTCCTAGTACTACAGTTAACCCCATGGATAATTATAGCTGGATCAATGGTAAATGTGGTCTCAACTTTGTCGAACTTAAAATGTAACTATTGGGTAAGAATTAAATAAACGATTAATTCAACCTTAACTCAACAACTTGAGCTATTTTGGTTTTAGCTTTTATTGAATACAATTTTTCATATTGGTTTGTGATTATATAAAAGAGTTTGATGCATATGTTTCAAAAACACAGATGTAATCTATTTATGGCAGAAGTTGTCTTTTGCAATTCTCTTCTCCTATTACTTCTGTTTTTCTACAAAATGGTATTTCAGTTCAGTCATACTTCTACTCACAAGTCATGTGTTGATGCGTATTCTTGAGTAAATAATGCAAATAAACCTTTAGAACTTGGAATTTCAGCACTTATCAATAAAACTCAGTTCACGTAATTGTTCACGCTTGATGGCACGTTTACTTGATTCCTGTAGAAAGTGATTCCGCGAGAATCTGATTTCAAATTACCATTCTGGTTGTTTATGACGACTTAAGAATCCGATTCTAAGTGGGTCTCACAGCTTCGACCAGAATTGAAACACGAACAATCATTCTTACTTTTAATAATCTGATTCTTGATTGTGATTCCTAATAGTTTATAAACGTATTAATCTAATTCCATATTTGGATTCCTCATCATTTCATTCTTCATCTGACTCATAGAGAAACTGATACTAAACTTCATTCGATTCCAAATACAAGTAAACGCACCATAAGTAACTGTTATTACTAATGGCCGATTAAGAATCTTATGGCACGTTTACTTGTATTTAGAATCGGATGAAGTTTGGAATCAATTTTCCTAGGAATCGGATAAAGAACGGAATGGCCAAAAATCAAAATTTGAAATCAGATTAATGCGTTTATTAACATTTAGAAATCAAAATCAAGAATAAAATTATTGAGAATAAGAATGATTGTTTGTGTTTACTAAATCAATGATAAAATAAATGGCATTACTAAAATGTCCTTCAATGAAAATAAGTAGAAAAAGTGAGGGTTTGTTAGATAAATATTTTTAGGGCATAATGAACTTTTCACAATTCATTTCAAATGAATCAGAAATATGGAATCACATTATCACCCTTTTATTAGGAATCTCATTCCATTCAGTTAAAAAAATCATTTCGGGAAAAGCTCTAGGACCTACTTTGAATCAGATCGTAAAATCATAGTAAACAGTAGTGGGACGTTTACGTGCATTTAAAATCAGATGAAATTTAGAATCGATTTTCTTATGAATCAGATGAAGAATGGAATAGCTAGGAATCGAAATATGAAATCAGATTAATGTTATTATTAACTATTAGGAATCAAAATCAGGAATCAAATTATTGAGAATGAGAATGATTATTTGTGTTTACTAAATCAATGAATCAAAATAAAATATATGACATTACCAAAATGTATTTCAAGGAAAATAAGTAGAAGAAGTAAGTATCCATTAAATAAATATTTTGAGGGCATAATTGACCTTTGGCAATTCCTCCAAATGAATAAAAAAATATAGAATCATATTACCATCTTTTTATTAGAAATCTTATTTCATGCAGTCAAATTAATCAATTTCGGTCAAAAATGTGAGACCCACTTGAAATCAGATTTCAAAATCATAGTAAACAACTAGAATGATAATTTAGATTCGAACTCTACGAAACCTAAATTCACGGGAATTAGTAAAACGCGTCATTATAGTAGTTTACTCAGTGGCGGAGCCACTCACAAGGGGGTGGGGTCAAGTGACCTCACTCACTTTTATTTTATTTTTTAATTTTTAGTATAGAAAAATTTGATTTTTGACCTTTTTTTATATTTAACCTCATTAAAATTTCAGATGTGACCCCACTAGGTTTTTTCAGTTTTAGACCTTTTATTTCAATTTTTAACTCTAAAATATTTTATTTTTAACCCCTAAATTGAAAAACCTAATTTCACTTCCTTCCTCACCCACAACCATTTTTTCCAAAAACCTCATCCTTTTCTTTGTGACTTCGTCTTCCTCACCTCACAGCACAATGGTGGTCCCCAGGCCCGAGCCCGACAACGCCAACGGACAGAGCTGCACCAGCAAGGCAGCATTACACGACGGTTGACGACAGAGCTTCACTCTCCCTCTCGTGTCTCGAGCTGTCTTCTCTCTCTCTCGAGCTCCGTCCGCAACAATCGCTGAGTTCTAAGACGCGATTTGAGTTTCTCATATGTATTTTTTAGATTTTTTCCAAGTAAGACCTGTTGTGTTGATATGTATTTTGCTAATTGATGTAAATTTTATGTTCTGTTGACTGTTGTGTAGAAATTGTGGCTGATTGTTACGAATCTGATGCAATTTTGTAGCTTATTGTTTTTTAGAAATTTATTTTGTGCTAAATAGAAAAAAATTTCAAAAGAAAATCAATGGAATCGGTGATGGGAGGGTAGTATGTTCGAAGCTTGGGTTTGGTAGTTGATCACGTTGTTTGTGGTTATTGCTTGTTGGAAATGTTTTAGTTTCCTTTTGGGACTAAGTATTCTATGTTTTGTTTTATTGTGTTAAACAACCAAAACAAATCCATGAGATTAAACACTTCATTCTCACAAAGGAAAGATGCAGGCTCGGTGAAAATCAAGAGGAGCAAATATGTGATCAAATTCAAGAAGTCGCCCTGATCGATGTTCTCACTATAAGGGCTATATAAATCCGTTCATAAAGTTCATTGACTAGGGAAGACAGTTCATCTATAACTTTTGTAGTTAGTATAGATATTGCTCAAAAAAATTTATTGTATATTTTTCTTGGTTAAATATGCTAGCTTGTCTCTATTTTGGTTATGAAAAGTACTATTGGGAATATAAAGAACAAAGTCATATTGAGCTCGACTTGAAAAATTCCGTAAAATAATAAATTTTACAAAAAATAAACAGTGGAAATAATATCGTAAAATTATACTATAAAATTAAATATGTCGTAAAAGACACCGATAAAAAAAATATGTCGTAAAAGATAGTGACCCCACTTGACTAAATTTCTGACTTCGCCCCTGAGTTTACTTCACTTTTTTCGAAAACTAACTCATGTTAATAATGAAGCAATGTTTTTAACAACCATCTCATGAAGTCATGCAGAAAATGTCTAATATCCATACAACTACCACTTTGCATGGTCCCTAACTACTTTGATATTGACTCTTTAGCATTGTAGTTAAAGAATTTAAAAAACGATAATGTTTTTGTTGAGGGTTCAAATCTTTATGTATTTGAACAATTTCACTACTATAAAGGATTTTTCCCGTCCTCCTCAAGATTAAGGGAAAAATGTATTAATGTGGATGAAATTTGTAATAATGTTAGTGAAACGTAAAGACATGTTTGATAATCCAAAAGTTCTTCAGAGTTCAAAGTGTACTATTGAATAAATTGGCTTTATATAGACCTCCCCAATCGTATGAGTTTAATTAAAAATAACTAAATAATAATAAAAATATCAGATGAGGTTATGCATAGGATAACACACATTCATGGGATCCCCTTTATTCTTTATCTTGCATCTGTCACACTCAACCCTATATCAATCGCTACCACATGGCAATTCCCTGTGGTTATGAGCCAATTAGTTAGATTCACTTGGTGACTGATGCAACTTACCCAATCAATAAAGGCCATATGACTGTCAGTCTGAACCCTCCTTTTCGTTCTGATGTTCTGTCATGTCCAAAAGATCATGATTCCCCATTCTCAAGATGTCGGTTCCGTTCTTGTGATGTTGGTTCCCATTCTTGTAATGTTGGTTCCCGTTCTGAAGGCGATGATCTTCTAGAGGCGATGATCTTCCATTCTCGAGATGTCGATTCTCATTCTAGAGGGGCTGATCTCTCGTTCTCGAGATGTTTTACGACTTCAGCTAGTCATCCGTTTCTACTTTCTCGATGCTTCTCATGAATCCTAGGTGAGTCCATTTCATTCCACATGGCAGTGAAGTATTTTTTACTTGTTCATTTTCCCCTCATTGCATTTTGACGATGTTTGCTGATGTGCAATGAATACTTTAAGCACACGCCCTATTTTTTGGAGAACAGTTATTCTTGATTTACTTTCATCAATTCAGGTTCTGTAAAACATTAAGTATTGCACAAGAAAGGTCATAACTATTTTCAAATAATGAGATAATGTACCATCATTGCCTCATTTCTAGGGATGCTGACACGTTCCTTAGAAACTTCATTATTCTTAATTTTGTTACCCCATCGTGACACGTGTGCACGTGGGCTTCATTTTTTTCATTCCCTATGCGTTGCTTTGTTTTACAGCTCTCATGTCATGCTCGTTTTTTATCCAATAGGTTTCCTTTTATCCAATTGTCATGTCGTCACTGGCTTGCCTTTTAAGCAGATTGGACATATTCGTTCATCATGTACCTTCTTCATGCCCGTCGTCTGCCATAAATTTTTCATTTTGAATTCATTAACCATTTTGAACCTGGCTTTTGCGTCGACTACATATATAGGACCTTCAATCTCCCACATTTTCTCTTTCACGTTCAATCCTTTCTTCTTCTTCGTGTCCTTTGTTTCCTTCTCTTATTGGTTTAGTTATGGCAGAAAAACCGTTCTGGGTTACGGTGGCCTTAGTTTAGAATCAGGAAGAGTTTGATCGTTTTATTGCCCGTCATAAAGATGTATTCCCGTATGATGTTATTTGTGGTTTTGGGGATGGGATGCCCAAATACTTTCCTTGTAATCCTCTGTACCAGGTTTTCTTAGCTCCTATGTATATAGCGTTAGGGCTAAAACTTAATTTTTTCTCCTTTATTTCATGAATTTTTTAATACCTTTCATTTGGCTCCCTCCAAATACTCTCCTAGTACATATATAATTCTTTTAGGTATAAAAGCCCTCAATAGGAGGCATAATTTATCCATAGGATTAGATGAGATACGCGACGTATACTTTATTAGGCGGAGCGGTACCTCTTATTATCTGGCCCCACGTACCACTAAGAAACGGGGAGGCTTAGTTATTGATTTGCCACCCGAAGACAAAGGCTGAGATGAAGGGACCCTCTGGATCAGCGAGAATTCGGCCGATGAAGGCCGCTGGACCATTCCTCAGTTTTAGGGAGAGTTCACTAAGTAGCCTGAGCCATTTGTTTCCTCTTTTCTCATTTCTTCTCTACTTCTTTGCTTCTATTCTTCTTCTTTTTTATCTGATGTATCTTGTTTCTTTATGCAGATTGTAACCTGAATAAGAGGTCATTTATCCCAAAAAATGTTGCAGCCCATCTCCGTGCCGCTTACAGTTGTCCAGAACTAGACTTGAGAGATCTCCTTGATCAAATGAGAGGGGTCGAAGTCGCGGTCACACCTGTTTCGATCACCGAGTCTGTTACCCCTTCAACCTCTACAACAGAAGCTACTCGGGCCATCGTCATTGTGATCCCCACTCCTTTTTTCTGTCGGGTAGTCCGGACAAGTTCTTCTGAGTCTTCGGAGTCATAACAGGAAGAATAAGATTTTGACCGGGAAGAAAGAGAGTGTGAGGCTCAGCGAGAAGCTGCGTAGAAGAAACTCGAAGAACAAGACCCAATCTTCTGTTTCACTTACAACGATCTGGAGATGTCGAAGTGTCTCAAGAATGATCTGTTTTGGACCGTTGGCGGGGATGAGAGGAACGTCAGTCACAAAATTAGTTTTTAGCCTCAACCGAGATGAAGTTGACCTCAACCGAATTAGTTTTTGGCTGAGGTGAAAGTGTGGGAAACTGTTCTTGAGGGTCAGTACCAAGCCATTGTCAATAAGGTCGAGAAAATGGCTTATTCTTTGGGTTATCACGACGCTAAGTCTGACCAGACTCCTCGCATTCCTCTCGGTCCTCCTCCTGAAGATTTTGTTGACCCTGAGGTGGAGGTCCGTGCTGACCCTATAACAGAGATCCCCGTGACCACCTCAGAGGTTCCTGCTGAAGCTACTCACGAAGGGGAAACTTAGCTTTTGTGGTTTTTCCTTTGTAATTCTTACATTTCTGTTTTGTACTTTCTATTTTCCTTTTAATGAAGCAGTCTTTTGCAATATGTGTTTCCTGTCCTTTCTAATGGTAATAACTTATCAATCCTTCAAGACAATACTTAACAAAAATATTATCCAGGAAACTCTCATGCTTTCTAACACTTAATGAGATTTTTTAGAGTTATCTTTTTAGCTAATTTGTGAAAGGTAACGCTTGAAAAAGGTGTAAAGAGTTTAGCTCCCCTTTTTTCTTCGCGCCCGTTCTTCTCTTTCTTTAAGAGTTTTTCTTTGTAAAATTTTATTTTATCTAGGCAAGAGTATGTTTTCCTATTTTGGCCGTTTATACTTTCCATAGGTTGAGGTTGGAATTCCCTTTCCGATTGCAATGTAATGGGTCCATTCTCCCTTCCGTTTGTTATAATTATTTTATGATGGAATGGGCCCATTTGGAATTGCATGCTTCCACTTTTTTAGTCTTCATTCCTTTTGAGAGTAGGGTTTATGAGATACCCCTCAAGGACTCTTCATGCCCCTAGATTTTCTTTTGAAAGTAAGACTTATGAACTGCTCCTCCCAATGACTTTTTATGCCCTTAGTTCCTTCTGAGAGTATGGCTTATGAACTATCCCTTCCAAGGACTTTTTAGACCCTTAGTTCATTCTGGGAGTAGGACTTATGAACTGCCATTCCCAATGACTTTTTAGGCCCTTAGTTTTTTCTGAGAGTAGGACTTATGAATTGCCCCTCCTAAAGACTTTTTAGGCCCTTAGTTCCTTCTGAGAGTAGGACTTATGAAATGCTCCTCCCAAGAACTTTTTAGGCCCTTACTTCCTTTTGAGTGTAGGACTCATGAACTACTCATCCCAAGAATTTTTTAGGCCCTTAGTTCCTTTTGAGAGTAAACTTATAAATTTCCCCTCCCGAGGACGTTTTAGACCATTAGTTCATTCTGAGAGTATGAGTTATGAACTACCCCTCCCAAATACTTTTTAGGCCTTTAATTCCTTCTGAGAGTATGACTTATGAACTGCCCATTCCAATGGCTTTTTAGGCCCTTAGTTCTGTTATTAGAAGTAGTCTGGCTGAATAGAGAAGTTTGACGCTACTGTTTTTCCATGAAAAACTTTTGAGGAAGAAGTACGGGGAAGATGTCTCATTATAATGGGTCTTTTACATCCTTTACACAAAATATTTTTTCAGATGAATTGCGTTCCATGGTTTCTGCAATTCCACTCATTCACCCGTTTTCAAGTGGTAATCACTTCATCCCATTTTACGGATGATGTAGAATCTTTCCCATGTTGGCCCAAGCTTTTCTTCCATGTGGAAGATTTTTCTGAGGACCAGTTCTCCTGTCTGAAATTACCATTTCCTCATATTTTTTTTCTAAAAATAAGAACTCATTTTCTGATTCTAACAGGTCATTCTGATCAAGGCCACTTCTCTTCCTCCCTCTAGTTCATCGAGATCATTTTTTAGGAGCTCCCCATTTTGTTGTTCGTTTAGTTCAGACCTAATGGTAGGGCTTCCAATTTCTACGGGGATGACCGCTTCTGCTCCGTATGATAATGCAAACAGGGTTTCTCCCATCGTTTCTCTTGGGGTCATTATGTATGTCCATAGGACTGTGGGTAGCTCTTCTACACATTTTTTTTTACGGATTCTAGACGTTTTTTCAGGTTATCAAGTATGACTCGGTTTGATCTTTCCGCTTGTCCGTTCCCTATGGGGTAGTAAGGTGCGGAAAAGTGATTTATGATTTTCAGATCTTTATAAAATGTTCTTACTAAGTTTCTGGTAAACTGAAGTCTGTTGTCAGATACCAAGATCTCGGGGATCCCATACCTGAACACCAAGTTCTTCCATAGGAACCTTTTTACCTATTCTTCACAAATTCTGGCAATGGCTTCGGCCTTGATCCACTTAGTGAAATAGTCCATTGCAACTAACAAGAAGCATTTTTTAGCACTCGCCATGGGAAGTGATCCAACAACATCTAGGGCTCATTACATGAACGGCCAAGGACCAACCACAGTTTTAAGTTCCCCGGGGGCCACTTTTGCTACGGGCGTGAAACACTGACACTTGTCACTTTTTTCACATACTTCTTGGCATCTTGATGCCTTTAGGGCCAGTAGTATCCTTCATTCATGACTTTATAGCTTAGTGATCTGCCTCCAGTGTGGTTTCCGCATATGCCCTCATGAATTTATGCTAGTACATACTGGGCTTATTTTTCTTGTAGGCACTTTAGGTATTGTCCTGTAAACATTTTCTTATATAGTACCCCATTAACCATTATGTACCTAATACTTCATTGTCGTGTCTTTTTGGCAAGTAGTTTCTCTTCAGGAAGCGTTCCATTTTCGAGCAAGCGGATTATGTTGTCATGCCAATTGGGCCACCGTTCAATTTCTACATCGGCTACGTTGGTTAATGAGAGTGAGATGCTTGGTTCTTTCAGAACTCCTATAGGGACGTTCCTTCTATAAGGGAGGTGTAATGAAGATCCCAGGTTTTCTAGGACATTAAGATGCCCGTTCTCCATTCTCAAAATTTTTTGGATTTCATAAGGTACTATTCTATAAAAACTGAGGACATAATAGCAAAGTTAGTGATGGAGGGCACTGTTAAGGAGTGGTACCACTTCAAAGTCGTCCCGTCTAAACTGGTAGGGAACATTCTACACATCATCTTTTCGTCATGTTGGTACAGTGCCATGTCTTGTCTGAATCGTCGAAGATGGTCTACGGGATCAGACTTTCCTTCATAACATTTGAACCCGGGCACGATTAAATTTTTGGGTACGAGTGTCGCTAGAACTTATGGGCCTAACAAAGTCCTGATAAGAGACTCAAGGTCCCTCTTTCCCGTACTCCTGAGATTCCTTATCTCCATCATTGTTTGGTCGAACAATACCGTGACTGCATATTTTGACATGATTCGGGGTTGTCAAACCTTTGCCATAGTTTCCTTCAAAAGGTTTCGCAATTGGACTTATTCTTCTCATCGTATGCTTCTGTCGTTCTCGCGGTCTCCTTGCCTTTCATCTCGTTGGTCGCCTCAGAGTGAGCTTCTTGTTTGTTATCATTCACTCGTTGGTTCACTTTTGCTCATGTTTTACCGAGTTCTTGTCGTAGCGTGTTGATTTGCCCTGCACATCCTGCCATACATTATGCATTGCTTCAGTATTCCTTCTTTCCATCTCGTGCATCCCGTTAAGGATTGGTTACAACATTTCCGTCGGCGGGGTCAGTTGATCTGCATGCCCGTCTTCGTTTCTGGGCCTGTTGTTTCCATTTATAATTTGGTAGGGTAGGTCTCTTGAGCCTTTTTCTCAGACTCTCAATGAAAATGCCAAAATGTAAAGGATTTTTCCCATTCTCCTCAAGATTAAGGGAAAAATGTATTAATGTGGATGAAATTTGTATTAATGTTAGGAAAACGTAAAGAAATGTTTGATAATCCAAAAGTTCTCTAGAGTTCAAAGTGTACTGTTTGATTGAATAGATTGGCTTTATATAGACCTCTCTAATCACATGGTTTTAATTAAAAATAATCAAATAATAATAAAAATATCAAATGAGGTCATGCCTATGATAACACTCATTCGCGGGATCCCCATTATTTTTTATCTTGCATCTGTCATACTCAGTCGCCCATCAATCGCTATCGCATGGCAGTTCTCTGTGGTTCCGAGCCAATTAATCAGAACCACTTGGTGACTTATCAATTTGTCTTGTCCAAGTGATGCAACTTACCCAATCAATCACGGTCACTTGACTGTCAATCTGAACCCTCCTTTCCATTCTAATGTTTTGTCATATCCAGGAGATAATGATTCTCCATTCTCGAGATGCCAGTTCCCGTTCTTGAGGTGATGATCTTCCGTTCTCAAACTGTCGATTCTCATTCTGGAGGCGATGATCTCTCGTTCTCGAGATGTTTCACGACTTCAGTTAGTCATCTGTTTCTGCTTTCTCAACGCTTCTCATGAGTCCTGAGTGAGTCCCATTTGTTCCACGTGACAGTGAAATATTTTTTACCTATTCAACTAATTTCTCAAAATTTTCAAATAAATATCAATTGTCTACATCAAGAAAATCAGGTGAGTAAATTTTGTTCCAAAACTCACGAACAGGTTTACTTAAGTAATTGAATATTACTTTAATCCTTTGTTTTCTTTTCTTTTGTTCTATTTGGAAAAAAATTCCTTTAAAATGATATATACGATGCACTTACCCAACATAAAAAATTGTCATATACATGTATATAGCTTATAGATATAATATATTTAAAATTTTATACACACCGGAAATGAAAATGTATAGTTTGTACAAATCTTTCTATTTTTCAATTCAATCCAATCTAATTTTTACTGCTTAATAATCAATTTGGTCTTGAGGTCCGAAATAATCAATTACATCAAAGATGCGATTAATATAGTCATAATCACACCTGTAACTCAGGTCAATTCGTAAGCTTTTTCAAAGCCACCAGTGAGATATAGTGAAATATGTGTGATATATTCCATTGATAGTTGTACCTTTAACTAAAAACTATAATAACTAATATATTTTAACCAATACTTCTAAGTAATTAGTACATACTTATTTTATTCAACATGTACAAAATTCACATGCAAACCACTTGATGGTATACTAGTAAACATAAATTTTCTATTTATCATACAATTAGTAATTTATAAAATAGATTCAATTAAATTTTACTAATTTAATAAATTATTTAGCTAAATTATTAGTAAATTTATTGAAAACATAAATTATACAAATATATTAGAAAGCTAATTAAAAAACGTGAATGGTCATTTATTTTGTTTAACGAGTATTTTGGTAAATGGATAATTTCATACAGTTTTTAATCATTAGTAAACACATCAATTGCAATAAAAATTCTGATTCTAATTTTGACATTTAAGTAAATACATCAATGTATTTTGAAAGAAATATAATTGAGATTGAGATTTGGAGACTTGTGTTATTTGATTTTGGGGGTTTTATTTTCTAAATAAGTGAAATATATGTAAATATTAGTTTAATATGTTTGTTTATTTTACAACAATTTAGTGACGTCACCTACAGCTTCGCACGCGCATAAAAGGTTGCCATCTTTATAGTTTGATAAAAGCTAGTGAAATATATGCAAATATTTGTTTGATATGTGTTTATTTTTTGCGTTCAAAGGGACTCTCATCTGGGACTCTCATCTGGGACTCACATCTAAAATGAAGGTCTTATGTATAAATCTTCATATTCTAAAAAAAACAGAAATGTGATTTTCTTTATTTTTTTTTGTGAAAATGAAAATTAATTTCAATAGTTTACCAACCAATTGATGGTACAATAATAAAATTTACTATTGTACCTTGGGGTGCGTGATGAACGATTAAGTAGTGGATGTAGTAGATGTGTTCATCACGACCTCGAGAGTGTCGGGTCATTGAGACCCATGTCTCGACTGCTTGTTCTCTTGGATGTAGAAAGTGAAGTGGACGTGGGATTTTACACCCTTCATGACGTCCAAATTGAGTTGTGACGATCTATTAGGAATAGCAACAGAAAGGAGCAACACGACGTAACAACTCCATCAAGTAGATATCAAGTAAATGAACCCACAATTGGACCCATTAATATATATATATATATATATATATATATTATTTGAGTTTGAATTTTCGTAACTGCTTATTCGACTTCCCCATTTTTCATCAGGATCTGGATCCTCTGAAGTTACTTCACACTTCAAATGGGGAAGTTAAATCTGAGCCGTCCAATTAGATTTGGACGGCTTAGCTTAAATATTAAAAAAAATTTAAGATTTGAACTATTTTGATCAAATTAAACAATCTAAATTCACTTAACTGCAGTATCTCTCATTAGAATTCAATGACAGATACTCATTTTCCCTTGAATCCAATGACAGATACTCATTTTCCCTTCATCCAGGGCGGAACCGAGGGCAATTGGCAAAGTGCCCCCGGTCCCCTTGATTTTATTTTTATTATTTTGTTATTTTTATTGTTTTGTATATTTATAATGTCTTATTTAAGAATCCGATATTTAAAGTATAAAAAGTTCCTTTCACATTTCACTATGTGCTGACGCACTCAATCTTGTTGGCAAATGCTCTAATGATGGTTGCCTTTAGTCCCCTATTCATGATATATTTAGTCTTAAGAGCTACTTATCATTCTGTTGAGTTTTTTTCATGTATCTACAGCTAACAATGTTATGGCTCATGATTTGACTAAACAAGGGTATGTTGATTCGGGTTCTTGGATAGCGATGCGTCCGCTTTCACTTGTAATTTCTTTGATTGTGGACGGTGTCGTGTCATAATTTATCTATATATTTAATAAAAAAAATATAAAAAGTTCTTTTAAGATTTTTTAAAAGGTTCTTTTAAGCTTAAAATTATAGAAAAAAGAGTTATTCTTGGTACATACATAATTCAAGATCTCAAAATAACACAATAATTATTATCTATCACAAAACTACGTAAAATTATAATTATAATTTTCTCTTGATTTCTTAAATAATTGATATTATTACGTGGTTAATTTCTTATGATATTTCTAATTTGTTAGATTTATTCTTTTAACATACATGAATATTGGAAAATATTCTTTTTTTCACTATTGGTGTTTGCACTAGTAGTCGTTCTACCACTAAAGATACAATGTCAGTTTAAAAAAAAATATACAATGTCGTGACTTATATTGAATAAATTCAACTATATAGAAGTTAATAATTATAATCGTATTATTTAGTAACAATAACAGTAAAACTTACTACAGAATATACATCTATTTAATTATAGATGTATTGAACACTTAAGAAAACGAGATTTTATTCACATACATATATCTTCTAACTCAAATGATCATAGTAATTAAAGATGTGAGGTTCGATCTCTAAATAAATATAATACACATTCCCATTAACAAAGAATCGTGGAAAAAAATATTATACTCAGTAGACGCTAAAAAAATAGAATGTGTATGAGACCAAAATTATATGTAACATTTCAATTTTATTTTTAGTCGAAACCATTGTATATCGTCGATTTACAACAACAAAAAACTTAGCGCGGGTCACATAATAAGTAAACAGAAATTCATACTGGATTTAATAAATACATATAACTACTAATTATCACCCCCAATTTAATAAGGACATCAAAGATATATAAACAATTATCAAATTATCAAGTTAACATTCATTCACTCCCACAATCAATTATAATAAATTAGTGAAACATCCAAAACCGAAAAAAAATAAAAATTCTGCCGTACGTTTTAGCCCCCATGTACACAAGAACGTGTCTAACTATATATATGTATGTATTACGTGACCCTCATCAAATTGGGCTGTTTTTTTCAGGTTATGACGGCTATTAATTTAACATAAATAATGTGCAATCAACTAAACAATAATACCTAATTATGATATTATAATTTGATGATGTATTTATATCCTAATTTTATGTTAACTTACCCACTAAATCTCCATAATTGTTCTTCAATATGTAACTTCCTCTCTCATTATTATGTTACGTAACTTTACAAGAGTGAAACCCTTTTGCCATGTCATGTTACATTTTTTAATTATAGTCTAATTAGAACAAAATTGAGCCAGTTAAAAAAAAAACTAAATTGAGCCACACATCCCTAGCTACATATGTGTAAGTGTGTTGATATTTTAAAACGACGAAATGAGTAGTCATGTATGATTAAATTCATGTTTTGGTAAGAGTTTTTCAATCTTTTGTGTTTTTAAAATAAAAAATTACTAAAACGCTAAACATATTACAATATTAACTTACGTGATTTTGAAAACTCTTTTTAAACAAGTTGTTATACTAAAACGCTACTTAAATGCTATTGCTAAACACGTTTTCAGATATTAATTTTTTTTTAGAAAACAACATTGTTTCACCATACTCATTTTATATTTATATATATATAAAAAACTAAAAAGTGGTAGGGAAATGTCAATCTAATTATTTCTAAGATTCAAGAGAAAATAGATAATTAATAAAATACCATTCCTTAAAAATAGAAGAGTGATAGAGAGAGAATAGAGAAAATGAGTGAGCATATATACAAGCGCATGATATGCAATTATGCATGCATGAATATGCATGAGCATGAGTGAGAAAGCAAGTGTGAAAAGAAAGGCGGAAGAAGAATCTCAAAAGAACTTGATGGATGCAGCCCCCTTTCTGTAATTTGGCAGTCTTTCGTTTGTTCCCATCAATTAATTTTAATTACCCATTGCCTAATTAATTCATCTCTTTGAAATTGTAACTCCCCATTAAATCTTCCGCACAAACTTCTGAAATTCCCATAATTTCTTTCCCCATTTATAACCTGCCCTGATCTTTTCCCATTTCATCCCCTTTCAGCAACTCTTTCTCTTTCTCTCTCTGTCTCTAATGGAGTACTCTACCAACCAATTTAATCCCAATGTTCGAAAGTTTGAATTCCCTTATAATGAGTTTGATTGGCTACCCGCCCATGAAGACCCATCTCATTTCAGCAAGTAAGTAAGACCCAGCTGAATTAAATTTCATTTTTCCCTATTTGCTTTCTTTTTCTCAAGTAAAATAAAATCCTGTTTGTGTTTGGTTCTCGAGAAAATGAGGGCAAAAGGAAGAAATAGTTTGGCACTTCTGTTAATTAATTTGGATTTTCACTTTCTGCAGAGCATGGGAACTCCCACCAGTAGTAGACAGATTCTACGACTTCAATTCGCTCCCAATCACAAACCGCCATTACGGTTATCTTGATTCTCTTCCCCAATTTGAGTCGGTGCTTGATTTTCCTGATTTTAGCGATGAAAAGTTTCACCTACCCGAAGATGAAATCGAATCAATCTTTCGTGATATCCTGATGGATGAAAAGCCACTCAACACATTATTCACAGATTCGTACAATGAGAACAACTGCGGGAATAACAATCTTAACAATCAATTTGGTACTGAAGTATCGAGGATGATGATGATGAATATTCAAACTGAATATTCAATTAATTCGAGCAAGAAGAATAATGAGGAATTAGGAAATATGAGATTAAGCTGCGGGAGGAAAAGGTCGGCGGTGTTAGAACTAGATGACATTCAAAAGCATTTCGATGTTCCAATTACAAAAGCTGCGAAGAAATTGAATGTGGGATTAACTTTGTTGAAGAAGAGATGCAGAGAACTTAATATCATGAGATGGCCTCACCGAAAGCTCAAGAGCCTCAAATCCCTCATTACTAATGTCAAGGTAATCTTACCTTTCCTTACCTTTCTGTTTTTTTCTCTCTGTACATGTCCGCTAGCGGCGGTACGTGTTTCCAGCTGAATTCCAGTCCGGCTGTCGTACTGCGTCTGACGGTTGTTAGCCATGATAGACCATTTGTAGCTATTGGCATTTTAGAATTGGTCGTAACCATGAAACTGTAGCTTTAAATTAATCCTAGCTTTTTTTAATTCCAATTAATATGGTTTTAGCCTGTCTCGGCAAAAATGTGTTTTATGATAAATTTTGTGAAAATTGTTTTTCGAAATATGTTAATATTAATTAGTTTATAAAACGCATTCAATAAACTTATTTTCGGATACAATATTTTTTTAATGTTACCAAACAAAATCATCCATCACGATATCACGAAATATTTATTCGAAGAGGCTATGCCGTAGAGAATGGCCAATTGCCCCATTTGATTTTATAAGTTTATTATATTATATATGTTAATTTATATACAAATTTATAAAATTATTTGGAATTTTTCATTTCTCTCTCCAAAATTGTGAAATCATAAAATTATATATGTTTTCTTTCAAATTCGTAAAAATATTAAATTGTATACTATAACCCTCTTCAAATTTATAAAAAAATCGAATCATATACTATTTACCCATTTAAATTTGTAATATTATCTAATTGTATAAACCACATCAAGTGGTCAACTTTCTATAAGTAACCTTAAATGTAATCGAAACAAAAATGAATACTTTTTTATTGTATTATTATATTGTGTATTATTACCCAAATAAGAAACTTTTAATTAGGAATCATCTTACAATGAACTAAATTGTGAATGAATGCAGGAAATGGGAATGACGAACGAGATAATAATGTTGGAGGAGCATAAGAAACTCTTAGAGAAACTACCAGACATGGAATTGACAGAGAGAACTAAAAGACTAAGACAAGCATGTTTCAAGGCTAATTACAAGAAGAGAAGGTGTTTGGCTATTACTAATTCTTAATCTTTAGTACATCTTTAGAGAGAGAATCATAGATAGAGAGATAATCAAAGGCTTTTTGATTAGTTAATTTTGTTGACAAATTAAGACCACAGTTTGTCTATAATGATAGGAAAGATGGTGGAAATTAAGAGGATTCTTTGTGTAAAATGGTATGTGACTGAGTTGCTTGCTTAGGCAATAGGCTTAAAAAGTTAGGGATTGATCTTTCATTTGTAGGTTCTTTTTCTTCTTAATATCAACCACATGAATCTTTCTTTATTTCATGATGGATTGGATTGAAAAATGAATCTTCCTATTTTTAGTAGTAATATGTACTACTAAAAATACTGGGCAACTTCCAAGAAACATTCAGTGCTATTCGTCCTTTGATAATACAACATATGAACATTGTATTACACACTAAATATAGTGTTAAAGTTTAGGATTAGCAATTACATTGAAAACCATTAATTGTAACTTTCTTTCATTTATCTACGTCAAATTTAATTTCAGAGCAATCCATCCCGTGCATGTAAGCATATTCTCCCAATTTATTTTTAGTAAAATACCACTTTTGTTTAGACAAACGCCTAATTTAGTCTCTGTACTTTAATCTGATCAAATTAATTCTTCACTTTGTTGCAATTTTATTTGTGGGATTGCATTACTGTCTCTAATCTAATATAATATAGTAAGGAAGTCTTCATTGCATCTTGATTGTGAATGCTTAAATGGCCATTTTTAATGAAAAATACTAGCATAAAATGTGACATTCAACGTTAGATCATATATGTTTCAAACTTGACCATTCTCTAATAAAAAAAAGTAAATACTCATACCTAGGAATATACGAGTGCATTCTTCAGATATAGATCGTTGTTAGAAATTATTGTAACCGGAATAAGCAAGCACAAGTTTCTGTATATTAGTCAATTTTTGTTTTCTTACAAGTAGCTAGGAGGGCTAGGAAAGAATAATTGTTGCACAATTCACTTTCACATGAGTAGAGGTGCCAAGATCCTAAAGTTATTTAAGAATCGCTCTTCATCATATATTGCGTGCTACCAACTTCACAATTTAAAATTTAACATTATATGAATTATTTTACTTGGAGAATTAATTTAATGGTATTCAAAAGCTCAAATTTAAATGAAATCTTTTATTTGAAGAGTCAATTGTATCGGTGCGACAACACTAACAATTTATGTAAATAGTTAGAAACTTGTATTTTACCTTTTTGTATATAATTTTAAAATTCGCATTGATGAAATTTGAAAAGAAAAGTGAATCAATTTGATTGACCGAGACATACACTAAATTTCAATTGATTAAGTTGTGGGTGAATTTGAAAACTTATCACCTGAAATCAAGATAATATGAAATGATTGAAATTCCAATATCAAATAAAACTTAACCTATGTGGCCCTAAAATCTATCATAGTGCAAGGGACACAAACAGAGAGTTGTAAAAAGTCAGTAAAGGATTCAACTTAGAGGGATTTAAATTCTAGATCGCAGGCTTAAATCTGTACGACCCATATCTAGAGAGCAAAAGAAAAACAATTATTATTATTTTGCATTTAGGCATCTGGATCAAATCACGGCCCAACTGATCTAACTGCCTCTCTTGGTTGTACAGTCTTGTTGACTTGTTTGACTTTTTTTCAATAGAAATCCTAGGATATAAACCATTTTCATAGTACTAGAAAATAGCCTAAAAAATATATTAGTAAATAAATGGTCCTTTTCTAGTTTGTGTGATTTAAAAAATTATTAATCGTCTAAAATGTCATTATCTTATTCATTATCAATTTATTTTATTTAAGGGTGAAATTTGTTGATATGCCTCGATTTTAGAGATTTTAGAAAAAAATTTGTTTGTGATTTTAATTCAATTTTTTTTTCCAAATTCTCTCCCAATTTTTATACTAGTTTTTCTTTTACATATTCTTTATTTTTTTTTTCAATTATGTACTTAGCTCTAAATTACCTATTAAAAAGTAATAGTTAAGATACGTTTTAAAAAAATTAGTATGTGATATTTTTTTTATAAAATTAATTTAGTCGTGTAAATTTCTAGATCACAGTTAAAATATAACTTTTAAAAATAATATTTGATATTTTTGTAGATATTCATTTATTTAATTATCTATTTAAAAATCATTCATAATTTTAGGAGTAGTTATAGGAATTATTGGTGATTGGATATTTTAAATTTAATTTCAAATATTTGATTTGTTGATATTAATCTCCAAATTAAAAAAAACTGAGTAGAAACATGAGATAATGATATCTTAGACAAATCATAAAGTTTATGACTAAATTAACTAAAAAGGGGCCATTGACTTATTTTAATTTCTTTTAGGCCAATTTCTAACTTACTACTATGAAAGTGATTTATCTATACCATTTTCTATTTTTTCAAAGCCTAAAGTCTTGTTTGACTGTCAATACTGGATAATACTATAAATAGGATTAGCAACTTTTTAGTATATTAATACAAAAATAGACAAATAGTTTCATAATAATAAAATAGTCAGTGTGAATGGACTAAAAAAAGAGATTACCTATTCTACCATTAATTAACATATAATAAATAAAAACTCACGAAACCCAAACGAATGGGCTCTCTTTATTAGGCAATGTCTCTCTCTATCCATCCTTATTTCTCCCTCTCTCTCCCCGTCTCTCTCACTCATATATATATATATAAATATAATAAGTGAGAGACGAAGAGAGGGAGATTGAGAAAGAGATGAAGATAGAATAAGAGAATTATGGAATATTTTTTAAAAAGTGCTATATAATTAATTATGGAATTTCAAAGAGAGAGAATTATGGATTAATTACGGGGAGAGAGATATGGATTAATTATGGAGAGAGATTAAAATGGATATATCAGTAAACATTAAATAGAAACATTATTAAATTAAAATCAATTTGTTAAATTAATTAAATATTTTCAAAATGTGTTATGTTTGATGTTTTTCAAAATTTGTGACAAAATTGTATTAAAATGTAAAACTTGTATAGATTTCATCATTTCTAAAAAAATGGACAACACTATTTTAGTACTGTCATGCGTTTGATTTGATAATCTATTTAGTTAATACGGTGAGACTAAATAATACTCATATAACCGTATTAATTACAGTCCTCATCACTGGAAGTCAATAGGATTGAGAGACAAAAAATATTTCAAATATGCATGTTAATAAAACTGAAAAAGTATTTTACTTATAGAATTGTAATGTGATGATTTCATGTCAGGATTTTTAGAGTTTGAATTTTCTTTTGATAAGCTTTTTTATCATATTTTTGTAATATTAACATTTTATTTAATAATTGAATGTAACTATTAATATTGTTCTATATAAATTTTAAAAAAATTAATAATTGAATGTATTATCTATTTGTAAATATGAAATATTTTTGTTTGTTATCGGAAATGTAAAATAACATGTAGTTTTAAGAATAAATATTGAAAAATAATTTTACAATCTAATACTATTATATAATATTCAAGTAATCTAATTTTTTAACTGATATAATATTAAATATTAAACTGTACTATCTAATTTAATACAATACGTTAGTTGATAAATTTAGTTAGTTTTATGGAAGATTATCTGACTGCCGAGGCATTAAAGTAATGTATGTGTAAGTAGGGTAAAGAGGAAGAATAAGGAAGGGACATTGAAGTCCTCCACGAACCTTACCTGGGTGAGCATCCTCGCTTCATTTCATTTCTTCGTCGTATACTTCTTCCATTTGCATTTGTTTTCACAGTCACCTTTTCTTTTGCGATAAAATTTCCTTCATTGATTTTGTCTTCATAAACCTTCAATTGTTGAACAATCCCAGAACCAGAAGTAGGTTTTCTTTCTTTGTTGTTGTTTTGCTAAATTACGAGGAATCAATCTATTGTCTTTAGTTCCATTTTTATTATTCTTGAGATTCTAATTCGCAAAACCTACAGTTTCATTTGTGCGTTGTGGATTCAGTGTGCCAAAAGTTGCCTCCATTGCGATGAGCTTAGTAAGCTAGTCGTTTTTTCTTTCCTTTTTGTTGTTCAATTAAGTGGCCTTAAATTGATTCATTGTTTGGCTACTTCGTAAATACGTCTCGAACTTATGCTTCTATTTTCTGGTTCTATATTTATGCAGTCTGAGTCGTGAATCTAGTTACTAATTTCCTTTGTGCTTGATGGTTTTCTCCTTACACAGAACCTGTTCTCCAACAACACGCACGTTTTCAGGTAGAAGATGTTTGTTTGCAGAAGTTGCTTCTTGAAAAAGTTAAATATCCAAAAACATGTTCATTAGTAATATTAAAGAATTGTTTTGGTATAAATATTCTGAGAACTTGTTTAGAAACAGTTTAAAATATCAGATCATATCATATTTGTGTTTGGAAAACTTAGTTTTAGGTCATTCTTTGGTTCTATTATGATGTGTATCAATTTTAGCTATTTTCCATTTCATATATCTCATTTACAAAATGTCCTATCTGGTTGTTCTGGAAAATTTATGCTTGTTGGCACTTTTTTAGCGTACATTGAAGTATGATCATCCTCTTGTTACATACTTGGTTACCGTGTGATGGCCAAAAACTAATTCCCTCAAGGACTGGACTGGTGTAGTAGTTTAACTGGCTTGGAAAACTCCTTGAAGAATCAATGTAGTTCTCCTTGAGTTGTTTGTATATTGATATTACATCCTTTCTTATGCTTTTCTTTAGGTTTTCTTCAATCAGAAATTTTGTATGTATATTGATTGTGGAATTGATCCTCTTTTTGGAATTAGCTTATATTCTTTTACTGGCTGAAACAAACTTCTCTTTTTTCTTTTTTTAGTTCGCTTTGTTTATAGACATAAATGGGGCCTAGATGGAAAGGAAAGGATGCAGAAGCTAAAGCTCTAGCAGATCCCATGTCAAAGATCGTATTAAATCTCCAGTCATCTCTAATTCAATCCGATGCTCGTGGTATATTATCCGGATGCAGTGTCCTTCTTTTAGCAGAAGAAGAACAAACAAATCTTCTTAACCGTGCCTGTTTTGGTCGTCCCATTGTCACGGCCGAGAAGGATAAGAAGCAATGGTTTCAGTTCGGCATGGAGGAGGCCTTTTACTTATGTCATGCTCTGAAGTGCCTTAAAATCAAGGATGGGGATGATTGTGAGGAGAATGATGAAGAACTATGGCATTATATGAAATCTAAAAGAGATGTTTTTCCTGATTTTTACAAGGCTTATCATCATCTTCGAATGAAAAACTGGGTTGTGAGGCCAGGATCTCAATATGGGGTTGACTTTGTTGCTTATCGTCACCACCCGGCTTTGGTTCATTCAGAATATGCAGTGCTTGTGTTGTCTGAAGGAGGAAGTGGTGAAAATGGGAGGTTGAGAGTGTGGTCTGACTTTCTTTGCACAATTCGTCTGTGTGGAAGTGTTGCAAAGACACTGCTAGTTCTTACCATTAGGGAACATGAGAATGGTTCCGTATCTACATCGTCGTGTTTGCAGAGATACAACGTCGAAGAACGAGTAATTAGAAGATGGAACCCTGAACATTGCCGTGAAACTGAAGATCATGCAGTTGTTTATAAGGAAACCAATTAAGAAATGGTGAACACAAACTTTGTGTTGTCTATTCTTTTTCTTCTTCTGTGTTCTTTTAGGTTCTGCTCCTCTTATGTTGTTTCAGTGGTTTCATTTTATATAGTGGGTCCAAACTTACCTTCATTCAAACGTACCTTAATGGATTTGAAATAATTTCATTCCTAAAAAATGTTACAAACAGAGGAGTTATTTGAAATGAAATGATTTAAATATGTTGAGTTGTTTGGAATGAAAGAAATTTGAAATGAAACGAAATCTCATAATTGTTTGAACCTAAAAAGAAAATGGAAACGAATTTAACGAATTACCATTACAAGGGGCTGAATCATTTTATTACAAATTTGCAATATCGACTTTTAATACCAGTTCTCTCTCTTTCATTTACGAAATGCAGAAAATAGAAATTACTGTCGTGGTTAGGATATTTTGTCGTACCAGTTGATCGGAAAGGTTGATCGGAAGGAACTATAAATGATCAGAAAATATGCAAATAGTTTCTGCCTAACGGAAAATATTGGGACATTGTATTGGGTTAAGGTTTCCTGTCTTTTGTAGATTCTTATGAGTGTACTTTGCTAACTCGGAGTGTGATCTTGGCTGCTGATTTCCACGCTACAAAGTGATATCAAATTCAAATTGATCTCAGATTAAACATTTCATATGGTAGGCAACATTATAATATAGTCGTTTTTATGAATTTCTAATTTACTGATTATTGAACGTCGACACGATTATGAGTTCGCTCCCGTTGAGTCTCTTCGATGACACTAGCCTATGGGTTTTTCTCACTAGTCATGGCTTGGCCGAACCTTTGGCACTGATACCACTTGTCACGGGGTTCGTCGAATTGTTGATTTTAGGCTTAGAAGAAAGATTGAAACTAGATGTATATTCACATAAATGACAGTTTTCGTGAAGTTTAGTAGACTGATAAATTTGAGTGACCGTGTTCATCTTATTTCTGATTAAACTAACATATATTAAATGAAATTTATATAAAATCACTAATAATCACCTAACAGAGTCCCTAGAAATTTTACATCTTTTATCTCATTAATTTAAATTTTTTGCTTCATCAATAATTGACTTTTCGGTTCACCATTTAAAATAGTAAAAGAATCAGCAATTTCAAACGACAAAAGACATAGAAAACCAAAGATCATGGCGGCCCACCATCGAACACGAAACCATCGTCGATCCATCATTAGTCCATCGTTGAGCACGAAGTTACATTGATCCATCGTCGACTGAGGTCAATTGTTGAGCGTGAAGCTATCGCCGGTCTATCATCAACTGAGGTCAATTGTCGAGCATGAAACTAACGCCGGTCTATCATCGAGCAGGAAGCCATTGTCTTTCCATCATCGAGCACAAAACCATGGTGGTCCATTGTCGACAGAGATCTATTGTTGACTATTATCAATCAATAGTCAAGCACAAAGCATCCCTCATCAAGCACGAAGCTACAGTAGTCCATTGTCGATTCAGGCCCATCATCGAGCATGAAGCTATCGTTTGTGCATCATAGCGCAAAAAAATTTCCTTAACTTTTCAATTAGAATTCTACAGGTTTCCCTATAATGGAACAAAAGTGAAAAAGACAGTGTAGAAGGAATGATAAAATAATCAGAGAAATCAATTAAAGCCAAGTAATATGGCGGTTACGATTAACAATGTGAAATAAATGGGATCTGCTATTATGGAATATCTAGCGATTTCACGATATAAGTATTAAATTTTAAAAACCAAAATAAGAAAAACTAATTCCCATAAAACTAGCTAACAATATAATTAAGAAAAAAAGACCAATGGTATTTTTGGATACACAAGATTATTAAATGGAATAACTTGATATGACGTAAAAACTTGTACATTTCTACAACATTTAAAAAAACTGTTATATATTAGATTGCTTCTTGAAAAATTATTTATTTAGTGCAATTTCTTTAACAAAAGGGCCAGTTCGGTCTGTTTAATGGGCCAAACTAGTAATTTGCCATCTCTAATCATGGATCATTTAAGAATATAGGTTATTTTTTAAAAATAAGTAAGAGAATGTTCGGAAACAATTATATTTGTAAGAATGACCAATTTTTTCGTAACTATATTTTTTTATAAAGCTATGTACATGTGTACTACAGGATATAACAATATATTGTGGTTATATATTTGTATACTATAGTATATTTTAATATACTATCAATATACTGTAGTATATTTTAATATACAATCAGTATATCATAGTATAAATATAGTATATTTTTATATACCATCATTATATCATAGCATAAATGTAGTATATTTTTTATATAACATTCGGTATCATGTTTCTTCCCACACCCAAGCTCGTCTCCTCCTTCTTCTTCTATATCTCTCTCACTCGAAAACCAAAAATTTAATGGTGACAACTACTACTACTACCATCAGCATCAGAGCCAATCGTCCTTTTACAAACTCATCAATGACAAGATCCATATCTTCAAAATCTCAACCACATCAGCTTCAGTACCCTCCACCATTTCTCCATTAGAACCTCCAATTCATAATTCCCAAAGTCCCTTTAAGACTCGAGAGAGAGAAACAAGAAAAGAATGAGAGAGAGACAGAGGGAGAAACAGATAAAACGAGAGGGAGAGATAGAGGGAGAAGCAGATAAAACGAGAGGGAGAAACAGAGGGAGAAGTAGAAAGAACGAGAGACAAGCATAAAAGACCGAAATTGAGAGGGAGAAAGGGAATGAAAAAAATGGTCATTTGTACAATTGAATTTTTTTAAAGTATCCTAAAATAGTAAAAATACGGCTTATTTCCTAATTTCCTAAAACAGTAAAATTATTTATTTAGTTTAATTTCTTTACCAAAATAGCCGGTTCGGCTTGTTTAATGGGCCAAAACTAATAATTTGTCATCTCTAATCATTAACTTTAATAACATGAGACATGTAATGGGTTTGGGAGTCTCTATTCCTTGTTTTTTAAAAACTACATCATGGCACCATCTCATGATGTCATAAATTATTTCATCATCCTTAATCTTATGGATGATCTATTAGGATTGTATTCTAAAAATACTGAAATTTTATTATATTTATTGAAATATTTAATTTTAATTAATAATAAATAGTTTATTTGAATTACTTGTGTAATATATTCATGTAAAATGTCCACAAGCATAATAGTACTTCGTTTATAGGTCCTATGGAGTTTGTTTGACTCATGGAAACATGACATTTAACCAAGAGTTCGTAATAACTTGTAAATACTTACTTGTACAGTCTGGTGAAGCTGAGCGTTTTAATAAGAAAAGATTGTAGTATATTAAATCTATTATATAGCCTTGGCCATTAGACATAGTGCCTAGTTAATGTACTAGTGCATTTGAATACATTAAAAGGACTAACGAGTCTGATTTTCAATGAAGAACTATCAAATAAAAATTAAGACTTATTGCTATTATTTTATGAGTATTCACAATCTTGAGAGAGTAATGTGCTTCTATTTAATAGTTTAATTATTTTGATCCATTAAGAATGAGACTTTATGAGTCAACATATTTCTTAGGTTGTATAACTAGATTATTAGATAATGAGTTTATAGTTTCTCAATAGTATAATTCGTAGATGCTTTTAATTAAGTGACATGGTACCTCTTAGATAATCCATTTATGTGATAGTAAACTAAACGTTTTGTATCCTTGGTGGAGTACTAGAGATTTGATAGTTTTACTTGAGGCGTCAACTATGAAAATTTATCATAGTTGGCCGATATAATGAATTTGGAATGTAAGAATATCAAGATATGTATAAATATTAGATTGATAGTAATTAACCTAATTATACTCGATATTATATTATAGATGAGCGCTACATAATGGATAATAGGTCAATGATAGTTATGTCGATTAATATAAAATACAATTGGAGTTCAATTACGATTTTATTGTGGAATTAATTGCATCTAATAATTATTAAATTTGATTATGTGTTTAATCGATAGAGTTTTTTAACTATGTATCTAAGAGTATTTTTATCCCTATGGTCCCTTTGCTAACCTCGAATTTGGATTACATTGTAACGAGACTTATTAACAGTATTATAGTGGCCTCTCACCAAAACAGATATGAATATAGGCCAATGACTTCTCGAGTTTTCCATGCATTCCATGCACGTAGGTTTCTTCTTCCCATTATGCATTGCTGGACTACCACTAGACTCCCTTCACGTGTTGCTCTGTGTCACTTGCCACCTTAGCAATGATCACGTTTTCAGTCATTTGCTTAATAGCTTAGATTCTTCTTCCTCTCTCCTTCAACGATAATTATTCTCTTTTGTACAGCTGTAGAGTTAGTTAGCTAATTCTTTCCTTTTATATAAGCAATTCTCTTCATTGTATTTGTAATCTCAATAATCAATATAATGGGAAAATATTATTCTGAATCTCATCTCTAAATTCAACTTGGTATCAGAGCAAACCAAGTTGATTCTGCCAAATTCATCAACCACCGTTAACACAGTAGCTGAAGCTGCTACTGAAAATGTTTCTACAACCATAAATCAGAATACAAATCAAGTTCATGTTGTCAATTCTACTTTTGTTTCAATTCCCACTTCCCAAAATATCCTTCATAATAACATGATAATAGTGTAAACTCGTTTAGATAGGAATAACTATACGTTCTGAAAATCCTAAATTTTATAATTGATAGAGCTTATGACCTTGAAACTTACCTCTTTGGTTTGCTTCCAACTCATGATGAACTTATTCCCAACCCTGTCCATTCTGAAGCAACTAGACTTCAACAATCTCCTTTCATCTTAAATCCATAGTATGTACAGTGGAGAAGAACTGGCCATCATTTAATGAGCTGGTTACGTTCATCCATAAGTGAGGCAATGTTTGGCCATGTGTTACGTTGTGTCACCTCTCATGAAGTCTGGAATACTCTTGAACATACGTTTACTTCCTAATCTAAAGCTCGCACTCTACAGCTACATTTTCAACTGCAAACAATGAAAAATTGGAGCAATGAGTGTAAATTAAATGACTACATTCTTAAAATGAAGTCCATTGGAGATAGTGTTTCTGCTTCTGGGCAAAACATAAGTGATGAAGACCTTCTTTTGTACATCCTAGGAGGTCTTGGTAGTGAATATGATCAAATGGTCATTAATTTGACATCTCATTATGAATCTGTCACTATCTAGAAGCTCAATATCTTTTTCAGAGCCAAGAGTTGAGAATAGACCAATTTAATAGCCAAAATGTTATTGGCATAACCAATCCCTTTGCCAACTTAGCCAACTTACCCATAAACAGTAATTGAGGACTTCACCAATCAAACTTCACTCTAAATAGAGGTACTTTTCCCAACTTCAGAGGTCGTGGGAAAGTTAGAGGTGAAAGAACTGGTTTCTGCTATAACTGCTATAACAGGTTTGATTATGATTTTCAACCTATCAATTCTACTCTAAACTCTCAGTTCTCTCCCAGGCAGCTCCCAGAGCACCTCAAGTCCTCAACCAACAGGCATGCTACTTTCATGGCTTCCTCATCTCCCATTGATGATGCAAACTGGTATCTGGACAGTGAGGCTACCAACCACATCACCAATGAAATATACAACATGTCTCTCAAATCTGGGTACAAGGGTAAAGGTAAACTAGTTGTGGAAATGGTGAGTTACTTAATATCACCCATATTGGTCATTCTTTGCTTCCCACTACCAATAAATATATCAAACTGCCTCTCGGTCAACTTTTCTGTGTGCCCTTATCTACTAAGAAATTACTTAGTATTTCTAAGTTAGTTTTGGATAATGAAGTTATTATTGAATTTGATTCAGTGTTCTGTTTTGTAAAGGACAAGAATTCGAAGGAGGTCCTTCTGCGGGAAGTGCTTAAGGATGGACTATACTTCTTCCCAACTACACCAGAAACATTTTTCTTTTGCTCAGTGTTCTTTTATCTTAACTTTATATTTTTTAGCTTAATCAAAGAATGAAAAAGATGCTAATCTGTGGCATCTTAGGCTAGGCACCCTTTTATTTCAGTAATGCATAGTTTCTCGAAGTATGTAAGTTTAAAGATCAATGAAAAACCTTTTATGTTCTGTAATGACTGCCCATTCAGAAAATTGCATAAAAACTCATTTCCTTCTTCTCTTACTAAGTCCAATGCACCTTTTGAACTATTGCACTCTGATGTTTGGGGTCCTGCCCCAATAATCGGCACTGATAGATTAAGATATTATGTAATTTTTATGGATAACTGTAGAAAATTTCACATGGATCTTTCCTTTTAGGTTAAAATCTGATGTCAAAACTGTTTTTATTCATTTTCTTACTTATGTTGATAGGAAATTTCGTAGTTTAGCTCCTCTCCTAAAAGATTTAGGGATCAATTTTAAGCACCTTTGCCCACACACTCACCAACAAAATAGGAGTTTTGAGAGAAAACATAGAGATATTACTGAGAAAGGACTTACCCTTTTATCCCATGCCCAACTTCCTCTTAGTTTTTGGTGGGAAGCATTTTACACCTCCACCTATCACATCAATAGGCTCCCCACAATTTTAATTAATCATAAATCTCCCTTTGATATGCTGCTTCAACAAAAACCAGACTACTCCATCATTAAAATTTTTTGTTGTGCCTGTTTTCCCTTCGTTAGCCCTTACTCTAAATATAAATTTAACTTCCATACCACAAAGTGTGTGTTTATTGGCTATAGTGACTCCCACAAAAGTTATAAATGTCTGGATCACAAATCATATAGAGTGTACATTTCTAAAAATGTTATTTTTATTAAGCATGAGTTCACATATCAGTCTCATTTACTTGTCAAACCACCTTATGTTTCTCCTACTGTTGTTCTTCTTCCCACAGACTAATTGCATCACAACTCATTTCTTTCCACCGCATGGTTACTAGGCCCAAAAGTTGGATTTTCAAGCCTAAAATCCTCACTGTCCATTTTCAACAATCACCACCTAGCCCTCATCAGCTTCTAACCAACCCACAACATACCTCTTATATTCCACCATAACCTATACAACATCCTCCTCATTCCATTTCTTTCCACCCCATGATTACTAGGTCCTAAAGTTAGATTTTCAAGCCTAAAATCCTCACGGCTAAGCTTACATCCAATAGTCATGAACCTGAGACTATAAAGGATTCTTTAGCACAACATCATTGGAAAGCTACCATGCTAGATGAGTTTTAAGCTTTAACCAGACAAAAAACTTCGACACTTGTTCCTCACAGTCCTGATGTGAATATTGTGTCCAACAGATGGATTTTTCAAGTTAAGTATAATCACAATGGTATGGTTTATAAACACAATGCCAGATTATTTACCAAGGGGTTTCAACAAACCCCTGTTGAAAGGATTATTTGGCACCTACAGTCTTATGATTAATTCGTGTACCATTCATGCCATTCTCACCATTGCTGCCACTAAAGGATTGAATGTTCAATAGATAAACATCAACAATGCCTTCCTTAACGGCATTAATGAAGTAGTTTATATGTCCTAACCTCCAGGCTTTATCGATTCCTCTAATCCTTCACATGTATGTCTCATTCACAAGTCCTTATATAGGTTGAGACAATCACCTCGGGCATGGTTTGATAAATTGATACAGACTTTGAAATAGTGGGGATTCACCAACTCAACTCTAGATAGCATCATGTTTATCAAATTTCAAGACAATGATATCACACTAATTCTTATATACGTAGATGATATTCTACTAATTGGAAGCAACCCCACCATTGTTCAACACCTAATACAAGTTCTTAATAGCAAGTTTTCCCTGAAAACTCTAGGCTCTCTCAGCTATTTTCTTGGTTTTGAAGCTTCTCGAGATTATTCTGGTCTCTTTCTCACACAAACTAAGTATATCATGGATCTCATCGACAGAACAAACATGTCCAACGCAAAACCTTGCTCAACTCCAATGTGTCCTCACAAATTCAGCTCCGTTGGCATTCCTTTTCCTGATCCAACTCTATATCACAGCGTCATCGAGGCTCTACAATACTTCACCATGACCAGGTCAGACATCTATATTGCTATTAACAAGTTAAGCCAATGTCTTCTCCAAAGCAATCTCACTAGATTGCCTGTAAATGGGTCTTATGCCATCTCAAACGCACAACTTAGTTTGAAATTCAATTCAAACCATCTCCCAGACTTGGCTTAGAAGGATACTCTGATGCTGACTGGGTAAACTCTCTTGATGACCATAAATCAATAAGTGGGTACTATTTTTACCTTGGTGGTAACCTCTTAACTTGGAGTTCTAGGAAATAGATTGTCGCGGCTCGATCGAGTGCTGAACTCGAGTATCGAGCACTGGTTCTTGTAGCAACAAAAGTTCTCTGGCTTACAACTTTTCTCAAAGAGCTCAGAATGCCCTTACCTCAAGTACTAACCATTTGGTGTGATAATCAAAGTGCTGGAAGCCTTGCATCAAATCCCGTCTTTCACTCTAAAACCAAATCTCAATATTGAAATGGATGTCCACTTCATAAGGGAAAATATTTTGTCTAAAGCTCTTGAAGTTCAATACGTGCCCGCCAAATCTCAAACTGTTGATGTCCTCACCAAAGCTCTCCCATCTGGACAGTTTGCCTTGCTACATGACAAGCTCAATGTTGTTTTCATCCCTTCTCGCTTGAAGGGGGTATTAGCAGTAATACAGTGGCCTCTCACTCATCACCAAAACAGGAATGAACAAAGACTAATGGTTGCTCGAGTTTTCGATGCACGTAGGTTTCTTCTTCCCTCTTCTGCATTGATGGACTACCACTTGACTCCCTTCACGTGTTGCTCTATATCACTTGCCACCTCATCCGTCCCTTCTCAATCCAAGAAAGCTCATTTACTTAAGAGCTTAGATTATTCTTTCTCTTTCCTTCAACGATAATTATTCTCTTTTGTACAGTTGTAGAGTTAGTTAATTAATTCTTTCTTTTTATATGAGCAATGCTCTTCATTGTATTTGTAATCTCAATAATCAATATACTGGGAAAATACTATTCAGAATCTCATCTATAAATTCAACTGGACTTGTTTAATCAATAAGTGGCATAACGTGGATACCCTCTGATCAACCAAGCGATTTAAAGAACTAGCTCGATTTTAATTTTGAAAAGGCCAAAGATTAATAAAATTTTCAACCGTTTAAGAAATTAAAGATTGATCTTTCATTTGTAGGTTTTTTTTCTTCTTATTTATCAACCACATGAACCTTTCTTTGTTTCATGATGGAATTGAATGAAAAAAGAATCAGCAGTCTCTCTCATTTTTGTTCTTTTCATTCTATTTTTTTTTCATTTTTGACCTTTTATGGGTAAGAACTAACACTAATGACTAATATGCAAT
The DNA here is from genome assembly GCA_003255025.1 of Datisca glomerata. Classification (NCBI taxonomy): domain Eukaryota; kingdom Viridiplantae; phylum Streptophyta; class Magnoliopsida; order Cucurbitales; family Datiscaceae; genus Datisca; species Datisca glomerata. The sequence goes on along the minus strand of QANY01009313.1, from coordinate 2,518,852 downwards.
TTTTAATTAAATGCTTATTATTATGTCATCATATACTTTTCTCTTTTGAAAAAAATAAATAGCCCAATAATATAATTATGATTTTCATGCACTTGTTGCCATAACAAGAGAACAAAATGTTTAATTAGTTAGTATTTTTTCAATGTTTACTTTTTCTTAAAAAAAAAAGAAATTTGAACTTTGATCATATTTCAACTTAAGCCATCATTCAAATTTCACATGAATTATGTATCTTTTGTCGAATAAATTGTGTATGAGAGAACTCGACTAACACATCAAAATATAGAGTAATACGTACTATTAAAAATACTAGACAACTTTCAAAAAAACATTCAATGCTCTTCATCTCTTAGTAATATAACATATGGACATTGTATTACACTACATATAGTGTGAAAGTTCGGATTGGCAATTACATTGAAAACTACTAATTGGCACTTTTTTTTTCATCTATCTATATGAAAATGTGATTCCACCTAACCAAATTTATCCATTTGATCTAATTAGAAGGCCATTGATCATTGATAATGGTCACTGACCCATTTTTCTCAATCTTTCTTGCCTCCGCCTCCATGGGACCGCTTGCTTGAAGCTTTCATAAATGTTTGCCTGCATTTTTTTTTCATTTCATAAAACTCATTATTATGCAATTTATGACTTTAGTGACAAATTAGTTAATCATTATAAACTCTAAATTTCATTTTCAATCCGAGAAATTTAGAATGAATTAAATAATATGTGAATGAAACGAATTTTATAATTAATAAAATACTAAAATCTTCATTTATCTAATTATCTTCCAATAAGAAAATTGTCTATTCACATTCCAACAAATCCAAATCCAAATTTATTATTAACTGAAATCCAAATAAAATGAACTTTTACTTAAATTTTCGTTATGATTTTATAAAAAAATATTATGATATTGCTTCTTTAAATTTTCTATTTAATTCAAAATTTTAAAAGAGGGAAAAGAAGGCAAAAAAGTGTGCAATATATATTGAAACTTTATTCCTTTTGACCTACAGACTTACCAACAGATGTGACCTTGTATGAGGGAGACTCAACAGACTTCCCTTCCTTTTAACCCTTGTGATCTTCACCTTTGTATCGCCGCCACCGTTGGCCGCCACCGCAACCTTCACGTCTGCAGCTGAAAAGTCCAAACTACCCCCAGTAAGATTCACCTCCTTACTCTTTCTGAAACTTCCCCACCTTTTGGACCCAAGAGAGCCGCCGCTGACGCCCCCGCTGCTACCATTACCCCTGTCATTTATCTCCAGCTTCTTGACCCAACTTTGTGGGATTCTGAATGATAATGAGGAAGTCAGAGCCCTACCCACGTAAGGCCCGTCCAATACGGTGGTTGGGGAGGGTGTATTAGTAATTTTGGCCTCACTCTGCAGCCTCGGAGGTAGTTCCAAGGATCTTGCAGTCTTGGGTTTGCGGTCTGTCTCTGTAGAGGAGTGCCTTGGTTTGCCTGGCGCTTCCTCCCATAGGAACGGAATAGATGCTGAGGTTTGGATTGGTGGTGTTAGCATCCCTGGATGGTCCGGTGGTTTGCCTTGTAGTGAAAATAGAAGCAGCTCTGGTCTGGAATTTGGTTCGTCTGGCTCAGACCCCATAGTTTCCTATCCCTATTTCTCTCACTAAAACCAAGTAGAGATAGACGATTTAAGCCAACAAGATAGCAAAATATAGGCAGTTCATTTGTCAATCAGATTGTGAAGTGGGTCTGCGAGTTTTATAGAGAGAAATGGGTGTGGCGATTACCACAGAGAGAGAGAGAGCAGAATTCGGGGGGGGGGGGGGGGGGGGG